>JAJOOS010002057.1:0-73648 GCA_029582725.1 Solanum chiquidenum
ATATGAGGTAAAGGTAAGGGTTAGTAAATTATACACACGTAGCCGGACCAAGGTGCGGGGTGAAATTCTCTAGATGCCGGACCAAGGATTTAGAGATACCTAACTTATCACTTTGCATGTAATACACTAGGAAAGGATTGGTGTTACTAGGATTACTGCGTTATGAGCTTGTGGGGAACACGTATACCCTAGTTGTTCTTCTCATCTTGATAACAACCAAAATTGACTACTGAATTCTGATTACTTGTTGAATTTTCATAATTGATTAACAAAACCCCCCCTTTTAATTAATAACTGTTGTTTTCTTGGAAATACTTTGACTAATTGAATATAATCGTGGGTTAAAGTAAAGTCTAAACCATTTTTCTTGTGGGATCGACGCCAACCTACAAGTTGGGTTCTTTACTTGATAACGATCGCTTATGCTTCTTTAGGGAGGTATAATTTGAGCGTATCATACCTTGCCGGGGGTATAGAACCTAACTGACTAAGTGGATCCACAAGTCTATGCTAAAAGAATCTTAAGGAGGCATCTAAAAAGTATGATCCTTTACTACCCATGATGGCTACATGGTTTATAGAGACTTGAGTTAATATGAACTCACATACCGATATATGTGCTCAATACTACTACCAAAATATGCTTAGCTCATGTGTTTATAAAATCAAAACTCTTTCTTTGGTTTGAGATAATTACTCAAAACTTAGCATTAAAGCTCTCTTGGAAATCTCAATTTCCTTTCTTGCTCAAATGTGAAAAGATTTACCCTTTAACTGAAAACTAGCTCAAAGGCTCTTTTGGAAATCAAGGTTTCCTTTCTTCTATAATTGTGAAAACATTTACTCTTTGGGAATACATTGTCCCGATATACTCTTCTGAAGACATGAACTTCAAATTTTACTCTTTACTCAATTCAAAACTCAAGTCTTAAAATAAAGTTAAAACATTTGTAAAAGACTCTTGTAAAGCTTTATGAACTTCTGTTAACTTGGCTCTTGACTGCTCTTGACTTGACTCTTAACTTTTCTTGAATTGAATTTATGGATTCAAGGATCGTGATTGTGATAGGAAAGATCTCATGATGTTTAGGAATAATTTTAGATAGCTCAAATGAGAAAAGTATCAAAAATCAAATTTGAGAATGGGTCCGCGACGCGGAGACATATTTAATTTTATAGTTGAAAAAATACTTTTTGAGGCAAAACGGTCCTTGATCACTCCGCGGCGCGAAACGAATTTTCCCAAATCTAGGAAGTAGCTCCGCGACGTGGAGGCATGTCTTTTTCATTTTTCAACTCTAAACCCTCTAAACTTTGATGGTTCTTTTCCCAAACACTTAGAATCGATTAAATTTTCAAAGTACATTAGATTCTACTCAAAATTGAACCTAAAATCATGGATTCGGATCAAACAACTCTTCAACAATTTCAACGAATCAAGAATTGAATAGAACTTCAACAAACCCATCAAGAACACAATTTCTAAACTTTCAAGAACTTAAATTCACTGAAATAAATCATGATTGGCATGTGGGTGAACTAACCCAATGCTATGTGATCTCACATACCTTGTAGGGATCACCCCCGACTAAATCCACAAGCGATTCTTGAAGATCTTGACGATTCTTGCTCCTTCTCCTCTTTTCTCCTCTTCTTTTCTCTTCTCTAAAACCCTAACTCAATATTGTAAAAGCGTAAACTGAACCAAATCAGTTAAGACCTAAATTAATTCACTAAAAACGAATTAAACAAATTGGGTATGGAAGAGACCAAAATACCCTTTAAAAATCCGAATTGGACTTTCCTTAATCGAACAACCCAACTTCCAATGGTGATATCTCACTCATACAAATTCGGAATCGCACAAACCTAGCGGCGTTGGAAAGATCGTTCCAATAGCTTTACAACCATAACTGAAAGTACACCTAACTCATCCTGAGCTAGGAGTTATGTCTGTTTGTAGTTGACCAAAAACTCACTTATTCTAACTTAACCAAATTTCCAGATTTCAATTCTTTCCAAAAAATGACTATTTCCAAATTTTAACTTATTCCTATTTAATTTGATTTGTGAGATGTTACATTTTGGAGGGCATTGGGATAAGTTCTTACCTTTGTGTGATTTCTCCTATAATAATAGTTATAACTCCATCATAGATTTGGCACCATTTGAGGCACTTTATGAGAGAGGATGTAGATCACCCATAGGATGGTTTGAGGTTAGAGATGTGAAACCTTTGGGGGTTGATTTAGTGAATGATGCTCAAGATAAGGTGAGAAGTATTCAAACTAAGGTAAGAGATATGACATTTCAGACGGGTGAAAATGTTCTTCTTAAGGTATCACCCATGAAAGGGGTGATGAAACTTTGCAAGAAGGGCAAGCTAAGTCCGCGATATATTTGTCCCTTCGAGGTTCTTGAATGTGTAGTGCTAGTGGCTTATACATTGGCTTTACCTCTTAACCTATCGGGAGTATATCTAGTATTTCATGTGTCCATGTTGAAGATATATCATTATGACGGGAATTACTTCAACAAATGAGACTCAATGGTGTTAGACAAAGACCTCCAATATGAGGAGGAACCGATTGAAATTCTTGATCGTGATGTGCGTAAGCTGAGGACCAAAGAGATAAAGTCCGTGAAAGTTCAATGGAAGCATCATCCAGTTGATGAAGCTACTTGTGAAACCGAGAAGGACATGCGAGACAAGTATCCCCAATTGTTCGTCGATTCAGGTACTACTCCATTCTTTCTTTAGACTATTTTTCCTAAGTTTGTCACTCGGGGACGAGTAATGGGTAAATTGGTATCTATTGTAACGATCGGTTCCCGTCGTTTTAGAAAAGCCAAAGGGGAAAAATTTTGGGCCGGAATTTTTTTTTGTAGTAACTTGGAATTCCCAACCTAGTCATGATTGGGACAAAATTGGAGTCATTAAAGTCTAGGTAAATCTGGTAACAATTGGGCGATCAAATTATGAATTTGATCATATGATTAGATAGCTAAGATGTTAAGGAACCCGTACGACTTTATGAAATTGAATTTGGGTGAGTAGAACTCTCGAAATTGATCTTTGCATGAACGGGTAGTTTCTGAGTGTCATTGGTTGAAAGTGTGTTGTGAAATGGGGGTTTGGAAATTCGTTAATTAGCTTGGTGTTTTGTGCAAGCTGCTACGGTGGGATTTTGTGCCGCCAGGGTGGGGCCGTTGTAGCGGGGTAAGTATCGTTGTGGCAGAACAGATGTGACTTAAGTCAGAAATAAACCCCAACAACGGTTTATTCTACACTTCTTTACTTTGAGAGCTAGGAGACGACCCTAGGTTCTTTCTTGATGGTTTTTCACCATTTTTAAAGGTTAAAGGTAAGGTTTTAACTCCCCGAATCCATTCTTTGATCCGTAAAACATAATCTAATGGGTAATTATCGATGGGGGAGGGTTTGTATCGGGAAATTATGGTAGAAAAAGCCCTAATCTGGGTATGGGGATCAAGAGTTTGACCTAGGATTGATATTATTGATATAATCCAGGTATTTAAGTGTTTTTTATTGATCCTCGCATTATTGTGATTGTTTGTAGTCCAAGAACAAGTGGAACGAATCTGAAAAGAAAAGAATCAAGTTTCTTAGGGGATTCCAGCTTTGTTCGAGGTAGGTGATGGTTGTGATTTCATGTTGTGTGATGTATGTTCATTCTTGCTTCATTATAATACGTGTATGTATGCGAATGCTGCATTATTGATCACACTAGTTGTAAATGAGATAGATGAATGATAAATGCCATGAATCATGACTTGATTGTATAATTTAAGAATATACTTCTGAATGTGATTGTGGCTTGTTGAATGGATTGGGTGTTGCGTTCTGACACACTAACTTGGATCAGTTGCTACATTTCAACATAAACATTGGATCGGGTACCATCTTTCGGTATGCTAACAGTTTGGGTTTGGGTTCCATGAGAGAACCAATGACTTGACATAATTGTGTATCTTGAGAAATGTGAAATTGTACGTTGTTCGTAAATGGTGTTGATATTTTATATGCTTGGTGTATGCATGTTGTTATTATGTTGTATTGGCTTATGTATGTTGCACTTAGTGGGATAGCCGTGTGATCCTACCAGTACACTGTGGTTGTGTACTGATACTACACTTGCTCTTTCTTTGTTGAGTACAGTGCATCTTCAAGCAGCTAATCACGGACCTCGCTTAGAAGATTAGTGATTGATTTGAATTCTAGGGTGTGCCAGTTCTTCCAGACTGCCATGAGTTCTCTTTTTGATAGCTCCATTTCATTCGGACTTAGATTAGTTCATTAGTTATCTTGTGTTTAGTTGGGTTGCACCCATTTTCCTTTAGACTTTGGTTCATTGTTAAAGTTTTGGTTCATTGACTTTCAGATTCTAGGCGCTATTTCCGCATTGTTTCGTTAGACTTTTGGAGTTTATAGAAACTCTATTTTTTTCCTTAGCATTTAAACTTGCTTCCGTAACCTTAAATGATTTAGTATTTTGATTGAGTTGGTTATATAATTAGTATGAATGGTTCTCCCACCGGAGGGTTAGTGTGGGTTTTAATCACGATGGTCTGGGTCGTGAAAAAAATGATCCCTATCCTCACACCCCTAGATTACTTCTAATTGATTGGATTTCTGAATTTTAGTTTAATTGTGACACTTGATACTTCAAACTATTTTAGTTTATTTGGTGGAATCATCTGTCCACTTGCTCTGAAGTACTACAAATCTACAATGAATAGGTTTGCATTTTTAATTTCCTAGATGAATTCTTATCTCTAAACCATTCCTTGTGAGGTTCAACCCCGAGTCTTTGTTGGATATTTTTATTGACAACTACCACTTACTCTTCTAATTGTTTTTAGGGTAGTTTGAGCGTTATCTCATAACGGGGGTCAATATACTAGTTTTATAACATTAAGAAATATTTAATTAATTTAATAATAATAAGAATGAATGCATAATTGTTTTTATATTGTAGCTAAGGTATTTTGTTTGTTGCAACTGTAGGGCTTGGCATAATATGGTTAAAATTGAAAAAATCGACATAACTGAATTTTTTTTAATTACTTTTAAAAATTTTGAGTTATTTCGGTTGGTTTTAGTTGTCACGCCCTGATCCTACACCCTGGGCGGGACTGTCACTTGAGAACCGTTGCTGGCCCCAAGCAAACCCTTGGTCTGACTTACTTACTCAGAGGAAGACTTAACTCAATCATAATTGTTCTTTTAAAAGTAAACTGAAAGTCCAAAGATAACTGAGAATGTATTAAAATAACATTCACTGGCCAAAGTGGCAACTTAAGTCTCAAAATAATAGAATGAAAATGAAAAGACTAAAGAACTAACATCTGATTGTCTATGAAGCCTCTAACAACTGAGATGGATGTCGGGACAAGACCCACGACATCCTAATGAACTAAACATATTGAAAGCAATAAAAAGGATCATCCGGAAGAAAGGAGGCTCACCAACAACTCAGGAGCTCAAATAGAATCACTGATGCGCTGGATGCTGATCCTGGTAACCCGTATCTGCATCATAAAAAGATGCAGGCCAAATGAAATTAGTACATTAAATGTACGAGCATGCGAGGGGAATACTAAAACAAGACATAAGCTTGAAATGGAACTGACGAAACAAACCCGATTTCAACTCAACTGAACTCATTTCATTATAAAGCAGTATAAATAAGTGCAATATAAAGAAAAGCTTTTAAAACATGGATAACAACTCTGTGTATTAAGAAATACAATAGTAAATCTATATGTATGCAAAGATACAATATAAACTCTGGATGTATATAAAAATACAATGAGCTCTGTGTATATAGGAGTACAAAAATACTGTTGTGAGAGTCTCTCAAACCTACAACCATCACTTAAGAGCTATTCTGATGATACATCATTTTGCCTCACGCTGCCAGGCCCGTCCTACACTGTGCCAAGGGCATAGAACCTGACTACTAGGTGGATCCACTAGTCTATGCTAAAAAGCACTAAGGAATCATCTAAAAAGTATGACCCTTTTCTACACATAGTGGCTACGTGGTTTATGGGGGCAGGGAGTTGTCTGAACTCTCCCCCATATCAGTGCTCAATACTACTCCCACAATACAATACTATCTCTTATGATTAAGAACATGCTTCTTTTTGTGGTTTGAGATAATTGCTCAAAACTTAGCGCAAAGGCTCCTCTTGGAAATCAAAGTTTCCTCTCCTGCTTAATTGTGAAAACATTTACTCTTTACTGAAAACTAGCTCAAAGGCTCTTTTGGAAATCAAAGTTTCCTTTCTTGTCTAAATGTGAAAACATTTTACTCTTTGGAAGTACATAGTCCCGATGTACTCTTTTGAATAAATTAACTCCAATATTTACTCTTTACTCTTTACTCAACTCAAAATTCAAGTCTTGAAACAAAGTTAAAACGTTTGTAAAAGACTTTTGGAAAACTCTATGAACTTCTCTTGACTTGACTCTTAACTTTCCTTGAAATGAATTATGGATTCAAGGATCATGATCTCATGTTATTAATGATTTCATGTTTTTTAGACATACCTTAGAGTTTAGAAATTAACTAGGAAACATAGGTACGTTTCAAGGGAACTAGTACGGAAAGGAGTAGGAAAAGGTAGAAGACCTGGTGCCCCTGGTGCTCTGAGTGGCGCTGGGTGCCAGAGAAAAAACAACAGACCTGGGGATGGGGCGCACTGACCGGCGTGGCTCCCAGAGCCAATCCTACAGAAAGTTATATGAGGCGCTCTGAGTGGCGCGGTGCCCCACACTTGCTTCCCAGAAATTTCTGAGTTTTCTTGCTTGTTTTTCAACTTTAAACCCTCTAGATTCAATTGGATTTTTTCTCGAACACTTAGATTTGACTACATAATCAAAATATGTAAGAATCTACTCAAGACGACATGCAATTTCATGAATCTAACTCAAGAACTTCTCAAAACTTCAACAATCAACATTCAAACGAAACTTTCGACAATATTCATCAAGAACTCATAAACTCTTCTTTCAAGAACATAATTACACTGAATCAAATCATGATTGGTGTGTGGGTGAACTAACCCAATGCTATGTGATATCACATACCTCGTAGGGATCAACCCTTGACAAAATCTCCAAGAAAAACCTCAAGAACGATGAACTTAACTCTTTCTCCTCTTATCTCCTCTTGCGTTCTTTCTCTAAAATCCTAGCGTGAAATCTTTGAGTGCGTAAACTGACCAAATTCAGTTTAGACCCCTAAGAAATTAGCAAGAAGTAAATAATTTAATTGGGTAGTGAAAAGAACATAATACCCTTCTATAATCCGGTTTCGACTTTCCTTATCTAGACAACCCAACTTCAAATGTGCGTATCTCTCTCATACAAACTTGAAATCGTGCAAACTCAGAAGCGTTGGAAATGTAATTCAAAGATATTTCCTAAGGTATATGATATCACACCTAACTCATCCTGAGCTAGGAGTTATGCTCGTTTGAAGTTGACCCAAAACTGATACTTGACTTAATTTTGTCAAATTTCCAGATTTTTTTCATTCTTTCAAAAAAATAACTCTTTATTATTCTAGATCCTTCTAGTTGTGGGGTGTTACAATATCTCCCCCTTGGGAACATTCGTCCTCAAATGAGTTCAATCTTAGAAGGCTAAGGGCGTAAAATCTAACATTCAGTTCAAACACCCAACAAGCAAAATGTAAATACAACATGCCAACTTATAAATAATTACCAAGAAAAGGATTAGTACCTTAATTTGGATCTTCTCTGGATTCAAACAATATCTTCAATTGGTATGATCAATGAAGTATCGCCCATACACTTTTTAAACATGGAGATGTGGAACACCAGATGAACTGTTGATAACTCTTGTGGTAGCTCTAACTCATAAGCTACATTGCCAATCCTCTTGGATATTCTGTAAGGACCAATATATCAGGGACTAAGTTTCCCATTCTTACGAAATCACATAACACCCTTAATGGGCGAAACTTTCAGTTAGACCCAATCATCTACTTCAAACTCTAACTCTTTTCTCCTAACATCAGTGTAGGATTTTTGACGACTCTGCGTTGTTTTCAACCTTTCTTGAATAACTTTCACTTTCTCCATATCTTGATGAACTAAGTCTGGTCCTATCAACCCAGCTTCACCAACTTCAAACCATCCAATAGGAGATCTGCATCTTGTCCCATAAAGACCTTCATAAGGAGCCATCTGGATGCTAGAGTGGTAACTATTGTTGTAAGAAAACTCAATAAAAGGTAGGTGATTATCCTAATTACCCTTGAAATCAATGACACAGGCCCTCAACATATCTTTTAAAGTCTGAATAGTGCGCTCTGCTTGACCATCTATCTAAGGGTGAAAAGCAGTACTCAAGTTCACCTTTGAACCCAAGCCTTTCTGAAAAGATTTCCAGAACTGTGCAGTAAATTGTGTACCTCTATCTGATATAATCGAAACTGGCACCCCCTGAAGTCTAACCACCTCTTGAAGATACAACTTGGCATAGTCCTCTGCTGAATGGATAGTCTTTACCAGCAAAAAGTGGGCTGATTTTTTCATTCTATCAACAATCACCCAAATAGAATCATGTGGCCTGCGAGACCGTGGCGACCCAATAACGAAATCCATATTGATTATCTCCCACTTCCAATCCAGAAGTTCTATATTCTGAGCCATACCACCCGGCCTTTGGTGTTCTACTTTAACTTTTTCACAATTCGGACACTTAGCAATAAACTCTTCAATGCCCTTCTTCATACTACTAGACTAATAAACTTCTCTCAAGTCACGATACATCTTTGTGGAACCCAGGTGGATAGAATATCTGGATCTATGAGCTTCCTCCATGATCCTATCTTGGAGTTCATCCACCCTTGGTACACACAACCTACCTTGATACCTCAATACGCCATCTCCCCGTGTTCAAAAGCCAATACTTTTTGCTTATAAATATTTGCTTTCCATTCAAGCAAAATAGGATCTTGGTCTTGATTTTATTTCACTTCTGACACTAATGATGATTTAGTCCCATTCATCACCACTACCCCTCCTTCTGTAGAATCCATTAGGCGAACTCGCAATCGTGAAAGCCTATGCACATCTTACACTAGTTATTTCTTATCTTCCTTAACATGGGCGGTACTACCCATATATAATCTACTCAAGGAATCATCAACAACATTAGCCTTACCTCGGTGATAACGAATAGTCATATCATAATCCTTGAGCAACTCAAACAACCTTCGCCGTCTGAGATTAAGCTCTTTCTGACTAAACACATACTGAAGACTTTTGTGATCACTGAAGACTTTTGTGATCAATGAATACATCTACATGAACACCATAAAGATAGTGAAGACATATTTTCAAAGAAAATACTACAACAACAACCTTTAGATCAGAGGTTGGGTAATTCTTCTCACGAACTTTCAACTGTCTGGAGGCATAAGCTATAACTTTGCCATTCTGGATTAATACACAACCCAAACCAACTCTGGACGCATCACAATACACAACAAAGTCTTGCGTACCTTCTGGTAAGGTCAATACTGGGTAGTAGTCAACCTCTTTTTCAATTCCTGAAACCTTTTCTCACAAACTTCAGACCATTGGAACTTCATTTTTTTCTGAGTCAACTTGGTCAAAGGGGATGAGATAGATGAGAACCCCTCTATGAAATTTCTATAATAGCCAACCATCCCCAAGAAACTCCTAATATCCATTGGAGATGTGGCTCTACACCAATTCTACACTGCCTCTATTTTCTGAGTGTCAACTTTAATTCCCTCACCGAAAATAATGTGGCCTAAGAATGCCACAAATTCAAGCCAAAACTCACATTTAGAGAACTTGGCATACAACTCCCTATCCTTTTGAGTTTGGACAACTATTCTGAGATGACTAGCATGATCTTCCTCGTTCCTCGAATAGATTAGTATGTCATCAATGAATACAATAACAAACATATCTAAATAAGGCTTGAATACTCTATTCATATGGACCATGAATGATGCAGGAACATAAGTTAAACTGAATGACATGATGACAAACTCATAATGACAATAAAGAAACCTGAAAGTTGTCTTTGGAAAATCACATTCCCTAACTCTTAACTGATGGTAGCTAAATCTTAGGTCTATCTTAGAGAAACAAGTGGCACCCTGAAGTTGATCGAAGAGATCCTCAATTCTCAGAAGAGGATACTTATTCTTCATGGTAACCTTATTCAACTGACGGTAATCTATACACATTCTAAGGGAACCATCCTTCTTCCTCATAAATAAGATCAGAGCGCCCCATGGTGAGACACTTGGTCGAATAAAACCTTTCTCTCGGAATCTTTCAATTCCTCCTTGAACTCCTTTAACTCTGCTGGTGCCATTCTATATGGCGGAATAGATATAGGATGAGTATCGGGAAGAATATCTATACCGAAGTCTATTTCTCTCTCAAAAGGAATTTCGGGAAGATCATTTGGAAAGACTTTTGGAAACTCTTTTACTACTGAAACTGACTGAATATGAGTTATCTCAACACTAGAGTTATTAACTATGACTAAGTGATAGACACACCCCTTGGAAACTAACTTTCTTGCCTTATGGTATGAAATAAAATTACCCTGAGGCACTACTGAACTACTTTTCCACTCTAAGACTGGCTCATTTGGAAACTGGAACTTGATAATTGAAGTTCTATAATCAACTGATGCATAATTGGCATGAAGCCACTCCATATCAAGAATAACATCAAAATCTACCATGTCTAACTCAACTTAATCAGCCATGGTGTTCTTGTGATTGACGGAAACGGTACAATGATGATAGACTTTCTCTGCTAGAATAGACTCACCAACCGGTGTAGAAACACTGAAAGGCTCACTAAGTTTTTCAAGAAGAATATTAAAATTCATCGCAACATAAGGAGTTACAAAGGATAAACTCTCTCCTGGATGTAGCAAAGCATAAACATTAAAGTTAAAGACTTTGATCATACCAGTGACAAAATCTGGCGAATCCTCTTGCTCTTGGCGACTTGTGATAGCATAAAGATGGGTTCCTCCTCCGCCTGCCCCTGAAGTAGCTCCTCTAGATCCAGCTCTGTCTAGTGGAGAAAATGACTGAAGAAGACTGAGCTCTATTACCCCTATTACATTACCCTGCTTGTTCTTTGTACACTCTCTCATAAAATGACCGTTCAAGCCACACTTGAAGCAATTAGTGGAGCCATCACGACACATCCCTGAGTGGTTCCTACACACTTAGCACATGCAGGAGGCTTACTACCTCTTTGTGCCATACTACCCTGAGAATAAGTAGGTTTAGCTCTGAAATTCTGACTAATGTACTCACTTTTGTTCTTTGGTGCAGGTGCACTAGCAGATGATGGAGCAGGTCCCTTTTGTTTCTGTTGGAACGAAGACCGGTTTGCATTACTCTTTTGCTACCCGGATTCAATCCCTAATATCTTAGCCCTCTTATTCTTAAACTCTTCTCTATCCCTCAACTTGTCCTCCTCCACTTGTTGCGCATGGACCATTAGCCTTGCTATGTCCATATCTCCTATCAGCATAGTTGCCTTGCATTCCTTGCTTGACAGACGAGAAAACCCAACAACGAATAAACTCATTCTCCTCCTCATGTTAGCAACCATCTCCGGAGCATAACAGGAAAGTTGTGTGAATTTCATACTATACTTATGAATGCTTAAAGAATCCTGCTTAAGAGTAAGGAACTCTCGTACCTTTGCCTCTCTCAGTTCTCGGGAAAGAAATGCCCCAGGAAGGCCTCCTCAAAATAAGCCCAATTCACAGGTGGTGCTCCCTCAACTCGATTCTTCTTTCATTGAGCAGACCATATTTTAGCAACACCCATCATTTGGTACGCAACTAGTTCCATCCTCTCAGTAACAACAACATGCAGATCTCAAAAGCCTTTTGAAGCTCTTCAACAAAAAATTTTGGATCCTCAGTAACACTTGAACCTATGAAGCTTAGGGAATTTATCCTTAAGAACTCACGGATGTTTGAAGTGTCAGCCACTACCCGTCGATTCCCTCTTTGTTGCCCATCTTGGTTGGTCACAACTTGGCTCAACATCCGAATAGCTTCACAGAATTCGTCATTGGTGACCTCTCCTTATGGTTGCACTTCTGGTGCATTAGGTACCCCTTGTTCATGTGGTTCAACATTCCTTCTAGCCGGACGACCTCAGACAACTCTTTCTGCAGGCATAATCTGAAAGACACGTGCAAGCTCGAGTTATAAGAAACATTATAGAGATTAAATTCTATTGCACGAAATGAGTATGAAAGAAGTGAGATAGTTCCTAAGTGTCGCAGCCTCTTAATTATAGATGTGGCGCGCTTCACACCGATAACAAGGAATCTACACACACGGCTTCATAGACTCCCTAGGACACTTGAACTCTGTTCTTTGATATCAAGTTTGTCACACCCCGAGCCTACACCCTGGGCGGGATTGGCACTCGAGAACAATTGCTGGCACCAAGAGAACCCTTGGCCTGGCTTACCTACTTAGCAGAAGACTTAACTCAATCATAACTGTTCTTTTAAATGTAAACTGAAAGTCCAAAGATAACTGAGAATTTATTAAAACAACATTCACTGGCCAAAGTGGCAACTCAAGTCTCAACATAATAGAATAAAAATAAAAAGACTAAAGACCTAACATCTGATTGTCTATGAAGCCTCTAAAAACTGAGATGGACACCGGGACAAGACCCACGACATCCTAATGAACTAAACATAATGAAAGTAATAAAAGGGATCCTCCGGAAGCAAGAAGGCTCACTAATAACTCTGAAGCTCAACTAGAATTAACGATGCGCTGGATGTTGATCCTGGTTACCTGTATCTGTATCATAAAAAGATGCAGGCCAAATGGCATCAGTACATTGAATGTATGAGCATGCGAAGGGAATACTAAAACGAGACATAAACTTGAAATGGAACTGAAGAAACAAACCGATTTCAACTCAACTCAACTAAACTAAACTCATTTCAATATAAAGCAGTATAAATAAGTGCAGTATAAAGAAAAGCTTTTAAAAGATGAATAACAACTCTGTGTATTAAAAAATACAATATAACTCTATATGTATACAAAGATACAATATAAACTCTAGATGTATATAAAAATACAATGAACTCTATGCATATAAGAGTACAAAAATACTGTTGTGGGGCTTTCTCTAACCAACAACAATCACTTAAGAGCTATTGTGATGATACAAAATTTTGGCTCACACTGCCAGGGCTGTTGTGGACTACTAAGTGGATCCACTAGTCTATGCTAAAAAGCACTAAAAATCATCTAAAAAGAATGACCCTTTTCTACCCATGGTGGTGATGAGTCCACAAATTAGACTCATTTAGGGCTATATTTTAATAGAATTAGTGTCCTCAAATGCATATTTGGTCTCAATATTTGATGAAAACCCTTAAGTTTCAGGTATTTGGAGTTTGAGGGACAGCATGGACACTACTTCGCAAAAATGAACAAAAGCAGTTGAAAGAACGAAAAAATGAAGTTCTGAGAATCACTGAACCCATTCGGCGAGTCGCCAAAAGGTCTTATCCTCGCCTTTTTTCCAGTGTTCTGAGCCCTGAAGGAAAGGATAAAATCAACGGTGAAAATAAGCAGTCGGCGTAACACCAAGTAGTTCCACAAAATTGTACTATGTCGCCCAATGATCCAAACACGACGATGCTGAAAGATAGAGCAAGACGACGATGAAACCTACCAAAGGGCGGATCACTGAGTGGATCGGCGATCTCGACTAACAACGCCGAATGATCCACTGCCGCACAGATATTTGAAAACTATAAATACTCGTTGAGAGTTGTAGCTTAGTATCAGATTTTTAATATAGAATTCTTAACATAGACTTTTGAGTTCTAAGCTTGGAGAGGGTTTTGGAGAACTTGAAGATTCAAAGGGTTTCAACTCCATGATTTTGGACTTGGGTCTTGAATATTCTTCACTTTTGACTTGTTTTAAGACTTAATCTTGCATACCCATTGATGGAAACTGAGATTGGTATACATTTTTACCTCTTTTACATGTGTAGCTAAAACCCCAATTCTTGGGGTGTGATTTTGTGAATATGGGTTAGATTATCTATTGGGTCTTACATGTTGATGATTTATTTGTTGTTTAGACGTGATTTTGTTTAGTAGTTTTGGTGGAACTTAATGAAATTGTAGTTGCATATATGATTCAGCTTTGTGTTTTTGGCTTGCTTGAGAAAGAGGTCGTAAAACTAAAACTACTAAATTGATGCCTGATGGGATTAGGTCGACATGAGGTTCAACTTGAGAGAGTAAACCCTAGTTCTTCTCCTACACACATAGCTCAAGAGAGTGAGTGGGCTAAGGCGGAGGTTGTTCTTTATGCGGCAAGTGGGTGTCCGAGAGAAACCTATTTGATTCGGGGTAAGTTGCTCGAGAGAGAATTTACCCCTACTATAATCTAGCCTAGTCACAAATATTCAAGAGATTTATTATCAAAAGCATGTACCCAATAGTTTAGTTTATTCTGTATTCCTATCATATCCCAAGAACCCCATATCCTTGATTAGTACTCTTTGCATTTTTGCTGACTTGTGACAAAAAACCCCATTGTTAATTGACACTTTTGTGTCACCACTTAAATTTAATATGTTTGTATTCGACAATGTTTTCAGCTATGACTTATTAGAACTTAATTTTATTTTTCTACTATTCTCAAAATCACTCCATGTGGGAACGATCCCAACCCTTGGTTGGGTTATTATATTATTGTACGATCGTAGACATTTGCATTGGAAGTTGTGTCTTGATTACACAAACATAAAAATGGCGCTGCTGCCGGTGAGTGGTGTTATTTGACAATTTTATGTTTAGATGAATTTTGTTTTTCTTAGTCATAGTTTACTCACTTTATTTTTAGTTTTGTTTTCTTTGTGTTGATGTTGTAAGCAATAAATTGAGAATGGCTAAGATGGACCAAGAAGTCGAGGGGTACTTCACGTTAGCCGCACTGGCTACTTAGCTAAACGATTTTGCCACCAAAATATCAAAGGTGGAAGTCCAGTGCAAAATCCAAGGGAGGTACATACCTCCTCATGAGCAGCAAAATCCTAGAGGCAGGGGCAACAATCATGTTGAGGAAACACTACAAATCATTCTCTAGAAGAACACTGAACAAGATCGAATGTTGGAAAACATGAAGGAGAATATTGAAGTGTTGAATCAGATGATTGGCTCTCACTCTAGATATATCTAGCTGATCAGGACACTCTTGAGGCATGTAGTTCCTCATCTCCACCAAGACGAACAATTGGGGTTACCTGGTACCACTAGGACAAACCCAATAATGGAGTTTGAAGGGTGACTTGAGTCGTGCCATGACGTTAACTAAGGCACTGTTTGGGAGGCAACCCAAAACCCCTTAACTACTTTATTTTTTACTTTTATAAATAATGGTGTGTTAGTTGTGCAGGTTTAAATGCGGGAAGTGTTTAGAAAATGTAGATTTGTGAGAAAAATGGTCAGTCAGCGCAATGCCAAAGAGGTCGGCGTGCCCGAATTGACCCGCTATTTGGCTCAACAGAAGTTTAACTTGGAGCATGTAAAACTCGGCGAGCTTGAGAATCAGTTCAGCGAGTCACCGACCAGTTCGACGACAATGACCTAGACCACCGTGTTGACCCCTAAGAAATAAAAGATCCTATAGGAATCGGTGGGGTAAGTAACCACTCGTCGAATCGCCGAGCTGATCAGCGAGTGCGACTAATGTTGCCGAATGGATGCGAACTAAACGGTTTATAAAGGCCAAAAGCATTATAATTTGAAATTCTTCACTTTACCTCGCTTTTAAACTTCACAAAATCACACCATGGTAGTATTTTCCTTATTTTCACATTTTACCAATATTTTGGTTGGTTGATTTGTGCTCGGAGTTGGAGTTCTTTGCCGCCTAGCTTTTCAATTGCAAGTTAATCGGCATAAAGGGTTAGTTTTCCAAAACCACGAGTTTATTTTATTGAAGTTTGTACTCATTTGATATGATTGTATCTTAGTGATGTGTGTTGGCCCTCTCTGATAGGAATAGAATGATTGATTGCCAATTTTAATTTGAAAATCGTGTCTGTATGGTTTTGATCGTCAAAATGATCGAATTATAATGCCTTGGAATGAATGAAACTTGATTGGGTGATGATTGCATGTTGTTTAGATTGATTGGGTGAAGTCTGAGTAACTCCTGCATGTGCTAAATGACGAATATTGCTCAATGATAGAGTGGGTGACATCACTTTTTAGAGCAAATATCGTCAAATGGCCAATTTTGGAAAATCCAGGAAAAATCTGAGTATCCCGGGGTGATGGGTAGTACAGGTCTTGATTGAATTCCATGAGTGCATACTTTGATTTTATTTTCAGGGGTTACGGGGTTGAATTCTAGAAGATGGGTTGAAAATAGGCACGTTGGGTTAATTTGCGAGCTAGGTCGAACTCGCCGAACGACTCGGCGGTTTGCCTAATATCCCCATCTCGCCAATAATTTGATGCCTTTATTGATATTTGATATTGTAACTTTTGGCAAGAAGCCTGAGGGAATAGAAAGCACTCGGTGACTCGCCGAAAGTATTCTTGTCACCCTTTTTCTGCACCCCTGAGTCTATGTTGCACTGTTACTTTTGGCGGATAATCACTTGTTCGCCGAAAGTATTTGGCGATTTTCCAATCAAGCTTTCCCATCGCCGATTTGCCAACATTTGCAAGCTAAACCCTTCGATGAGCGCGATCTAGCTCGCCAAAGAGGTTCGGCGATTCACCGACTGGATCATCGAGTTTTTCTGCAATAAGATTTTCTGTGATTGTGTTTGATGTTCTCCTAATTTCTCTCAATCTTTTGCAGATATGGTACGCACAAATATAAATGAGACACACCAAAAAAAAGTAAAGGGAATTACGATAAATGAAGGAGGGTCAAATCCTCCATAAAAGCGAAAGCAAGATCTCCCACCGGGAGACAAACGCAAGAGGGAACAACACATAGCTAGTAAAGGGATAGCTATTGAACCCCAAGTTGATTTTCCTGAACCAGAAGACGAGGAGCTCTTGATTCCTCGAAGGAGTAGACACCAGGCTAAATCTTAGCGTACGCCCACCAGAGCTCCTTCAACTGTTACCGCACCTACTACTGAATCAGTGCCAGCTTAGGCACCCTCAGTGACTCCTGCACTGCCTATTGCTCCTCCACCTAGATTGCTGAACAGACTAAAAGGTGAAGGAATCCGAACTATCATAGAGGAGAAGTTTCTATCTACGGAGGGTCTGGAAGGCAAATATCAAGATGTTTTGGACATCCTCTGATACCATGAGTTCACGCAGTTCACACGGCCTTGAGGCCCTTACATTCCTTCCTGGGTTAGGGTTTTTTACACAGCTTATGGAGAATTGGTACCTAAGAACAAGAAGAAGTCAAGTGAGTTTCGACCGGTGAAGTCGGTCATGGTCAGAGGCAAGGAGGTGGAGTGTCACAGCAAGCATATTAATGTTGTATTAGGAAGACCACTACACTCTGTACTTCCTTATGAGGGGTTACCTATTATTCTGTCCCTGGATGATTTGAAGGGTTGGTTAGCTTGGCTGATTTCTGAAACCACCCAGAGGTGGATCGATGCAGGAGCTCCCATTGAGAAGAGGGACATGAACATCGCCTCTAGGTTCTGGTTTGGCTTTATCAGCAGCACCATAATGACATCCCAGGATGAGTCTATTCTAGGCTATCCTAAGGCGGCTTGCCTCGGTTCTATCATGGCCAGGAGGTGGATCGACTTACGCCTACTGATTTCACAGGAGATGGTCGTGAGAGCCAAGCAGAGACTTACCTCTCTGCCATTCCCGGTTTTGATCACTGAATTATGTCGGCATGTCGGAGTACCCCGGGATCCTGTGAATGATATAGAGGTCATCCCTTCACCCTCCACGAACATATGGCGTATTGAGGCCGAGTTCACACGAGAGAAAGTTGATATGAGGAGATCAACTCCGGTAGACACTACTCCTGAGGTTGATGTTGACTCGTTGCCAGCAGGGCCATCTGCGTCTACTCCAGCCTCTCATCCTTCAGGTACATTTACAACTTTCTCTTCTTCACAGGTACCAGGTGCTTCCTCCTCCTCCTCCCAACCAGCAAAGATTACTCAGGTGATGATCCTAAAGATAGGGCACTTGGCCCAGTCAGCTGATGTGCAGGCTACCCGACTGGAGAGGTCTGTTCTAGAGATGATCGACAAGGCCATACTAGCAGCATTTACCCCCCTCCAGACTTCTCTTGATGCCTTGACAGTGAGAGTCATTGCTTGTGAGAGCAGACATATGGAGGCCTCTGAGGTGACATCTTTAAAAGTCGAGGTTGTCAGTTTGAGGAAGGATGTAGACTATCTTAAGTCTACCGACTTCACTTCACTACGAAAGGTTGCTGATGACAGGGATGCTCCTGAGACCTCGAGGATTCCTCTAGCTACCACCGGAGATATGGAGAGGGCTGGCACAACAGAGAGATAGTCAGATGCAGAGACTGACTAGGAGCTAATAGGAGTGCACGAGAAGGAAATGCAGGAGAGCCGCGATGATAGCATATTCACATATTTGCCAGATTTTATGGGATCGATTGTGCAGCCAGTGATCCTGCCATCACTAACTAAGACGTCCACATCAACTCCTAGTGGATCTGGCACTGCTATTCCTCCTGAGGTGAGTCTGGGTACTAACACCCTAGACCAGACAGATGCTTGGGGCACGGATGCCCCGATTTAGACAGAAACTCTGACAGAGGGAGCGACTGCATAGACAGGACCTTTCTTTACCTCCCTCTCTGTCTTACTTATTTTTATTTTTGGATACTTTTATTCACATTTGAGGACAAATACTTTTATTTTGTGGTGTGGTGAGGCCCACTTTACCTTTGTGCATTTTTAATGCATTTTGACTATATTTTGGGTTGTGATCAATTATTGTTGTTGATACTATTTTTTGTCGATGTTTGAGCTTGTGGCTCCTTTTATTTTAAATTTCAAAATTTTAACCCGTCCAAATTTTTTTGCCACCTCTCGTGTGTTGAATGTGGCTGTTCTTTTGCAAAATTTATGTCTCGATTCCAATCAATACCAATGACTTGAATAGTTCTCTCAATCAAACGAACATGAATGCGTGACTACGATGAGGCCAAATGAATTTGCATAGACAATATGTGAACTCTTTGCATCTCGTTATGACTAGCCTAGTGTTGAATTGAGTCTCTTGTGATGATCATTGCACACTAGCGAAAGTGTGGAATCTTGTTTGACTGTAGTGTCAATGCCTAGTCTAATGATCTTACTGTGAACCATGCGTAATAGATCCTAGAATTTGCCCCGTTGGTCCGGTCAACTAAGTGATGCTATCTCTTGATATGATTTTAGGCAACTTCTAAGAGTGTGATCAAATTTGACATATACATCTTTTGTGACCTACCTTGTGAGTGTGTGAACCACTTTTGAACACCCCTTGAGCCTTACCTTTCTTTGGAAGAAACTTGATGAAATCATAACCTTTCTTTATCCATTACCCATAATCCTCGTGAAGTTGTGGTTAGTTGAATAGCCAACTTAGGCCAAAAGCCTAAGTTGGGGGTGTGGTGAAAAGAAAAGGCAAATCAAGGAATGCAAGAAAGTCCCTCTTACCCATGGTTTTGAAAAAAATGGAACCCCTCCATACAAAAAAAAAGAAAAAGAAAAATAAAGATGTGGAATTAAGTACAAAACAAATGGGGTTCCCAAACAATCCATGGAAAGTAAATAATAGGATGACTTCTAACCACTAAAGAGAATGATATAGGAAAAGGAAAGGAAGAGTTGTGAGAACCACATTTCATGAGGATGAAAGTCACTGAGACTAAATGATCATACCTTCGCACTCAGCCCCATTACAAGCCTTGAAAAGACCTTTTTGATCTTGAGTGAGCTGAAACAAATGTTGATCGGAAAATACAGGCAAACCTATGGGTGAAAGAATGCATTGTGTTCTTCCTTGTGACAGTGAGCGTTGCATTTGATTCTGGAAATTTAAATGATCAACCTTTGTGTGTGAAATTGGAATCATTCCTTGTGTGAGGGCATTTGAACACTTTTGGTTGAGCTTGAACTTGCATTTGAAGCAAGTATTGTGAGCATGAGATTCTTTCATATTGGTCAGTCACAACTTCAATCTTTGAGTGCACATTTGATCTTTGCATAAGTAACTGGAATCTTGTTGTGTGCATTCATGATTGATTCTTATGTAACCCTGTTCGACACCTCCTTTTTGAATGGCTGAGCTTGAGTTTTCTTGAGGACAAGCAAAAGTTTAAATTAGAGGTGGTGATGAGTCCACAAATTGGACTCATTTAGGGCTATATTTTGATAGAATTAGTGTCCTCAAATGCATATTTTGTCTCATTATTTGATGAAAACCCTTGACTTTTAGGTATTTGGAGTTTGAGGGAAAGTATGGACACTACTTAGCAAAAATGAACAAAAGCAGCTGAAAGAACGAAGAAATTAAGATCTAAGAATCACCGAAACCATTCGGCTAGTCGCCAAAAGGTCTTATCCTCGCCTTTTGTTCCAGTGTGCTGAGCCTTAAAGGAAAGGATCAAATCGGTGGTGAAAAGTAGCAGACGGTGTATCGTCGATCAGTTCCGTGAAGCTGTACTATGTCGGTCAAAGATCCAAACATGACGATGCTGAAGGATAGAGCCAGACGGCGATGAAACCTACCAAAGGGCGGATCAGTGAGTTGATCGGCGATCTCGACTAACAACGCCGAATGATCCACTGCCGCACAGAGCCCATCCTACAAAGAGTTATATGGGGCGCTCTGAGTGGTGCGGCGCCCCACACTTGTTCCCCAGAAAATTCTGATCTTTCTTACTCGTTTATCAACTCTAGACCCTCTAGATTCAATTGGGTTTTCCTCCAAAGACTTAGATTCGACTACATAATCAAAATGTATAAGAATCTACTCAAGACGACATCTAATTTCATGAATCTAACTCAGGAACTTATCAAAACTTCAACAATCAATATTCAAACGAAACTTTCGACAATATTCATCAAGAACTCATAAACTCTTCTTTCAAGAACATAATTACGCTGAATCAATTGATGATTGGCGCATGGGTGAACTAGCCCAACGCTATTTGATCTCACATACCTCGTAGGGATTAACCCTTGGCAAAATCCTCAAGCAAAGTCTCAAGAACGATGAACTTTGGCTCTTTCTCCTCTTTTCTCCTCTTGTGTTCTTTCTCTAAAAATCCTAGCATGAAATCTTTGAGTACGTAAACTGACCAAAATCAGTTTAGACCCTAAGTAATTACCAAAAACGAAATAATTTAATTCGATAGTGAAAAGACCATACTACCCTTCTAAAATCCGGTTTTGACTTTCCTTATCTAGACAGTCTAACTTCAAATGGGCAGATCTCACTCATAAGAACTCGAAATCGTGCAAACTTAGCGGCGTTAGAAAGATAATTCAAAGATATTTCCTACCGTATCTTATAGCACACCTAATTCATCCTGAGCTAGGAGTTATGGTAAGTCAATATACATGATATATTTAACACACCTAATTAATCCTGGACCTCTCTACTTTATATTTTACCAACTGAACCCCTAAACCTATTGAAACTTAGTATTTCAAACCCTTTTTTGACCTGTCATCTTATGTGGCATGTTTGTTCAAAGTGTGTGTCATACACATATTTTAGGAGCGTGAGGTCTTTAAAAAAGATAGAAAATGTCATTTTTTGACCTAATTAAGAGTCATCTTCTTCCCCATTTATTCATTTACCATTGTTGGACAAATATAAGATTTTTGGGGGGTTTTCTATTGATCTCCAAATATTTATGTCCAAATTGTTTCTCCATTTTTTTTATTGTTTCATTGTTGCCTTTCAACTTCTTCAAAGGACTCACTATTTATTGAACAAATTGAATATTTATTACTCTACAGAAGAATCTCCCCACATAACAAATTTCTTTCATTGTTCCAAACAAATAAATGAACTTATCCATCCCACTCTTCAACAAGTATCATGTTTCCTACAAACTCAACATCGCCGGAGCCGTCAACCACATCAATTTCTGCAAATTTACCGAACAAAAATTCTTTCTTAAATGAATAAATTATAAAAAAAATTAAAAGTTAAAATTGATCCAAAATTGCAAAGAAGGGAAGAAGAAAAAACATGGAGGAGTGAACAAAGAGAATCTGAGGGTTGAGTAATTTGGACGAGAACTAATTGTTCGTGATTTTTAGGGTTTTAGAGCAAGTGTCACAGTGGTTTGGGGAGTTAATTTAATTTTGTCATCTTATTTCCTATGTGGCAGATAAGGTGGAATTTGACATGTAGGGGTTATATTTCACGCACTATCCACCATGTGAGAAAATGGTTCAAGATATTAAGTTTCAATGGGTTCAGGGGTTCAGTTGGTAAAAGCTTAAGTAGAAGGATTCATAATACAAATTCATACAAGTACAACGGTCCATCAGACCATTTCGCCATATATTTATAATAACAATTATATCACGTATATTATATGTTATATATTTATATTAGGCATATGTAATATTATATTAGGTGTATATAATATATTATCAGGTATATTAAATATTATATCAAGTATATGTAGAATATTGTATCAGGAATATATATTATTATATAAGATTTATATAATATTATAGCAGGTATAAATAATATTATACATTAATACCATTAAAATATATTATGTTGAATTATACTATGAATAACATATATCAATGTATCTCTAAAAAAGAATTACACCAATAATAATAATAATAATAATAATAATAATATAACAATGATAATAATAATAATAACATATTCACTATATTAATATAAGTGCGATCTGAAAAAATTAATATATATATATTGTCACGCCCCAGATTCAAGGGGCGCAACTGGCTCCTAATGCCAAAACTCAAGCTCGAGCCGAGCCTGCTGAACCATTTTCTACTAGCGCATGACAGCCACACGCAATCAAGAAAACAAACAAGTATATCTTGGCTTAAAATTAAGCCATTGGCCGGTAAGGCCTGAGTAAACAGATCCATAAAAGAAACAACTATATAAAGAAATAGCCAACTAGCACAAAAGTCCTGATTAGGCCGTCGAGGCCACCATGATCTCTATACCAAAACTGAAAGCAGGTATATATAGAGATAATACATCAAACAACTAATAAGCTTCAGCAAACAAACAAACTAGGCCAGCATGTCCATAATGTAGCTATAGACCCCACACACTAATTTGCAAGCCTCTAAGAGTAGTAAAGATTGGCGGGATAGGGCCCTAGCCTACCCATAAAGATATATACAACAAAATCTAACAAACCTCCTAACTCTGGCAGCTCCGGAGGAAAGGGCTAGCCAATCGAATAGAAGTCAATCTTGTTGTTGAGGAGGTCTATTGGGTTGTCTGTCGGGACCTGCATGTATGAATGCAGTATCCCCAAACAATGGGGAATCGGTACGAAATAATATACCAAGTATGTAAGGCAATAGACCATGAGTAGGTATCCTAATATATTGGAGTAATCCGATAAATAAATCAAGGATAAGATAAGTGTACTGACCTGCTCCTAAATATAAACATATAAAAAATAATAAAACAACAACCTAACCAAGCCCCCATAAGCTCGACAGTTACAAACAGCACACAAGAACACCTACACAGGCCCCCACAAGCCCAGAAGATGCCAATCACTCTATATACTCCTATCGGTAGTCCCCTAGCCCTATAGGCAGTCACATTGACCTCTTAGGCAATAATATAGCCCCCGTAGGCAGCACATAACTCTCTTAGTCATCAATATAACTTATAGACAACTCATAGCCCTCTTAGGCAACAACATGGCCCTGTAGGCAGCACATAGCCTTGTTAGGCGTCAATATAACCCCGTAGGCTGCTCATAGCCCTTCTAGGCATTAATATAGCCCCGTAGGCAACTCATAGCCCTTCTAGGCATCGATATAGCCCCATAGGCAGAACATAGCCCTTCTAGGCATCGATATAGCCCCATAGGCAGAACATATCCCTTCTAGGCATCGATCACATTCGTGCCGCTAACCACAATAGTCCCAATGGAAACAATAACAATTCAATAGGCTAAAAGCGATCAATTTAGCTATAAGCAACCTATATGAACAACATCTAAGTCGTGTCCAATATAGGGACGCCATTAACTGAATAAGAATCTCGATAAGGAAGGATTATATCCACTCGAGCAGCCAACAATCATCAATAATGGCTACAAGTATAACAACGATAACAACCCAATTACATTGCTCCTAAACTTTAAGGAAACATGTCGTAAGAAGGTAAAAGCCTTAACATACCTTTCCAATGAACACTCGAAAGACCGTAGTTCCTTCACGAAAGTTGTTCCTTATGTCCTAAACGTCAAAAGCACTTTATATACACATCTGGTACACACTTATAAACAACTCATAATTAATCTTAAATCGGCAGATTTTCCATATTGCCCCAACTTGTCGAAACGTCCGTAGAAATTCATAAAAACAATCATAAAAGAATCCCGAGATGATTAACTTAGTTAACCAAGTGTAAACCTTGAAGAAACACCAATAACTACAAATTTATATCTTCAAAAACTAGCTCCAAACGCAGCTAATAGAAGGAAAAAACGATTGTCACGTGTAGAGATCACATTTCTAGGCATGGGGGTAACCTTTAATGGTAGAAATCATCCAAAACTAACCTTCATTATGAAAGAACTCCATAGGAACCCTCTCTTAAGCTTTCTTTTTCGGTTGGAAGTGAAAATAATTGTTTTCATGGCTTAAAACGTTGAGTAAGCCGACATACCAAATGTTTTACCCGACCCGGATCCGACCCAGATTCTTTCTCGGCAGTCCGTAGTAAAACTCTCATAACTTTTTACTCTGATGTCGATTGGATACGGGTTTTTCGTGATGTGAAGTAGACTCGTAGGCCTTTGATTTAATGGGTGATAGGCCTTCTAACTCTTTATATTTTGGGAGAAAACATTCAAGACATTTGACCCAAATTTCAGAGAAATCTTTAAAAAGGAACTTTCTCCAACTTTTATTTTGCCACTTACCTAACTTCAAAACTTGAGATACAACCCTTGAACACTTAAAATATGACATACCACATAATTCTTAATTTATTACCCACCCTCCTTGTCTTTCAACAAAGATACGAGTTAATTTAGACATTTTGAAAAGTCAAGGTGTTACATCCTTCCCCCCTTAGAAACATTCATCCTCGAATGAAAAAATCGGAATCACGCGGTTAAGTCCTTAGGAGTTTCCAAAATTTAGGCAGCGTATCCTTTATAAATGTGACTATCCAGGAACATGAAACACATAAATTCTAACATAGGTGTCTCACAGGATGACATAAATAGCTAAGCACTATAGCTCCGCAATAACACTGCGACCAAATATACAACGACAACAACAATAATAATAAGCAACAATATTAAAAAATGACATTGGTATCTAACCTCACTGCACTAATATAAATTGATATGCCATCACCCTGGGGTATGAAACAAGTGAGGATAATTGGACCTCATGCCATCCTCAGCTTCCCAGGTCACCTCTCCTCTATTCTTGTTTCTCCACAATACTTTAACAAAACCTACCTCTTTGGTCCTCAATTTATTGACCTGCTGATCTAATATGACAATTGGAGTTTCCTTGTAGGACAACTCGTCTGTGATATGAACATCCTCAACTGGGACAACCCGAGAAGGGTCTTCTATGCACTTCCGTAGCATCGATACATGGAAATTGGATGAACAAATTCTAGCCTAGAAGATAATTATAAATCATAAGCCACCCATCCTACCCTCCGAAGGATCCGATATGGCCCAATGAATCTTGGACTAAGCTTATCGTTTTTGCCAAATCTCA
The DNA here is from genome assembly GCA_029582725.1 of Solanum chiquidenum. Taxonomy (NCBI): domain Eukaryota; kingdom Viridiplantae; phylum Streptophyta; class Magnoliopsida; order Solanales; family Solanaceae; genus Solanum; species Solanum chiquidenum. The sequence continues at coordinate 26,049 of JAJOOS010002057.1, forward strand.
TAACACCCTTCATAGGCGAGAGTTTTAAGAATATCCAGTCATCGACACAAAACTCTAAGTTCCTTCCTCGCAAATATGAGTATGACTTCTTTCGGCTTTGATGTGTTAAAAACCTCTCCCGAAAGAGCTTAACCTCCTCCACTGTCTGTTGTACTAAGTCAGGTCCAATCACCCCTGACTCACCTACCTCGAACCATCCAATGGGGGACCTATATTTTTGCCCATAAAAAGCCTCATTAGGTGTCATACCGATGCTGGAACGATAACTATTATTGTATGCTAACTCAATAAGAGGAAAGTGGTCATCCCAACTTCCCTTGAAGTCTAGCGCGCACACCCTTAACATATCCTCGAGTGTCAAAATTGTGCGCTCAGCCTAGCCATATGTCTGAGGGTGAAAGGTTATACTAATATTAACCAGTGTTCCAGTTCTTTCTGGAAGGACTTCCATAAGTTGGCGGTAAATTGTGCTCCTCTATCAGAGATAATAGATACTGGACACCGTGTAGCCTAATAATCTCTCTAATATAGAGCCCTACATAGTCTTCAGCCGTAAAAGTTGCCCTGACTGGTAAGAAGTGGGCAGATGTTATTAGTCTATCAATAATTACCCAATAGAGTCAAACTTGCGACGCGATCGAGATAATCCTGTAATAAAATCCATATTAATTGATTCCCACTTCCACAATGGAATGTATATCTCCTGAACTATCCCAGCAGGCTTTTGGTGCTCAACATTCACCTGTTGGTAGTTAGGACACTGTGCCATAAACTCAGCAACGTCCTTCTTCATCCCGTGCCACAAATAGATCTCCTTAATATCATGGTACATCTTTGTCGAACCAACGTGAATAGAATAATAGGAATAATGTGCCTCTTCCATAATCTAATGTCGAAGCCCTGCAATATTCGGAAGACACAAATCGACCGCTATATATAAGGACTCCTTCTCCTGCTATATCAAATGCTAAAGACTGCGGATCTTGAGCCTTGGTTACGAGATGATCTAAGCTAGGATCCTCTTGTTACCGTGATTTTACCTTTACAACTAGAGATGATATGGTTGTGTCCTGAATTGTTACCCCAGTATCTTCTGCATCTAACAATCTGATTCCCAAGCTAGCTAAATGATGAAGCTATCGCGCTAGCTCATGCTTCTCAACACTTAAATAGAATAAACTACCCATCGATCTTCGACTGAGGGCATCAGTTACCACATTCGCCTTTCCTGGAGATATAAAATATCCACGTCGTAGTCTTTCAGTAACTCAAGCCATCGATCCTGTCGCAAATCTAACTCCTTCTGTCTAAAGATATACTGAAGGCTTTTATGATCTGTGAAGATGTCAACATGAACGCCATACAAATAGTGTCTCTAGATCTTTAACGAATGCACAACTGTAGCCAACTCTAAATCTTTGGTCGGATAGTTCTTCTCATGCTTTCTCAACTGCCTTGAAGTATATGTGATAACCTTACCATGTTACATTAGAACACATCCCAACCCAACACCAGAAGCATAACAGTACACCATATAGCCTTCTGAACCCTCTGGCAATGCTAGAACTGGTGCTGATGTCAACCTGTCCTTCAGCTCCTGGAAACTATGCTCGTAATCCCCAGTCCACTAGAACTTAGTTGCTTTTTGAGTTAGCTTCATTAATGGTGCTGAAAGTGAAGAAAACCTCTCTACAAACCTTCTGTAGTACCCAACTAACCCTAAGAAACTATGAACCTCAGTCGGAGTCATGGGTCTGGGCCAAGTCTTTACGGCCTCAATCATTTGTGTATCAACCGCAATGCCTGCATCTGATACAATATGGCCTAAGAAAGCTACAGAGTCCAGCCAGAACTAACACTTAGAAAACTTTGCATAAAATTCTCGGTCTTGAATAACTTGAAGGACTGCTCATAAATGATTTGCATGCTCAACTTTTGAACATGAATACACCAAAATATCATCAATAAATACAATCACTAACAAGTCTAGATAAAACCTGAATATACTATTCATCATGTCCATGAACACTGCTGGGGCATTAGTTAATCCAAAAGACATTACCAAGAACTCATAGTGTCCATATATGGTTCTAAAAGTTGTCTTTGGAATGTCTTTCTCTCGAACTCGTATCTGGTGGTACCCTGATCTTAAATCAATCTTTGAGTAGCACTCAGCTCCTTGTAACTGATCAAACAAGTCATCGATCCTCGGAAGGGGATACTTATTCTTTATAGTCGCCTTATTCAGCTGTCGGTAATCGATACACATTTTTAGTGAGCCATCTTTCTTCCTTACGAATAACACTGGTGCACCCCGTGGTGAAGCACTAGGCCTGATAATGCCTTTATCCAACAATTCTTACAACTGATCCTTCAACTTCTTTAGCTCAGTAGGAGTCATTCTATAAGGAGGGATAGATATGGGTTGTGTACCTGGTAGAATATCGATAGAAAAATCAATTTCCCATTCTGGAGGGATACTAGGGAGCTCTTCTAGAAATACATCTAGAAACTCATTAACTACCAGATGAAGAGTCGGTAGTTCTGCATCTATATCATGAATGTGAACAAGATGATAAATACAACCCTTAGTAATCATCCTCCTGACCTTAAGATAGGAAATAAACCTACCTTTCGGCGTTGCTGTATCGCCTTTCCATTCCCAAACTGCCTCTCCTGGAAAGTGCAACCTAACAATCTTTGTTCGGCACTCAACATTAGAATAACAAGATGCTAACCATTCCATACCCATAATGACATCGAAATCGACCATCTCTAACTCTACGAGGTCTACAGAGGTCTGACGGTCGATAATTTCTACTGTGCAACCTCGATAAACTCTCTTGGCAATAATAGACTCACCAACTAGTGTACATACAATAAAGGGTCGATCTAATGACTCTGCTACTATACATAACTTTCCCGCAATAAATGGAGTATCATAAGATAGAGTAGATCCAGGATCTATCAAAGCATAAACACAATAAGAACAAACAATCAATGTACCTATCAAAACATCTGGTGATGACTGTGAGTCCTGTCGGTCGGCTAGTGAATATGTATGGTTTTGTCCACTACCAGAACTAGATGCTCCCTCTCTGCCTCCACCTCTACCTCTACCTGCTGAAGTATGGGGTCCACGCCCTGTAGACTGTGCTGATGAGGAGGAACCTACTACTGACCTATACCACCCAGACCTATGGTCGGAGTGTTTCTCCACCCATGCTCCTTTTGTCCATAAGAATAAAAACCTATGGAACCCTGTCTGCACCTCCCTAAATGCATCCTACCGCAAGTAGCGCAACGCGGTGGGGCTGTCCTAGCCTAGCCTGAACCCCTCTGCTACTGAGAGCCTAATGCTCGTGAACCCTCACATAGGCCTGACTTTCCCTGATGATCAAATCTACTACCCTGGAACTGTTGTGGTGGAGGTTTAGGTGGCCTAATAGAATATTGGCATCTGGGACCTCCCTGTGAACCAGTGGGTCTATCCTTCTTCTGTCTCTCGTTCTCGACACTCTCACTCATATACTGTAGATGTCGTCGATCCTCTATGCCTTGTGCAAAGGCCTGAATTCGTGAGATATTCATATTATCATTTAGCGCAGCGGTAGAACAAGCGTTGATATAGTTTGAGTCGAGCCCTCCCACAAATCTACACAACCTATCAGGCATCGTATCAACAAATGTTGGTGCTTATCTAGCCAATGAATCAAATCTCTACCCGTACTCTCGGACACTCATGCTTCCCTATCAGAGGTTAAGAAACTGGTCCACCCGACCATCCCTAATCTCTCAAGGCAAATAGTGATCTATGAAAGCTTTTGTAAAGCTATCCCAAGTGGGCAGATATGCATCTTTTCCCCTAGATCTCTCCCAACTTTTGTACCACAATACTGCAACATTGCACAATTGAAATGCTACTAACTCAACTAACTTAGTCGTTGAGCCATGCATGAATTCTAAAGATCCTATGAAGCTGATTAACAAAGTGTTGAGGGTACTCTCTGCGATCTGTCCTGTTAACTGTGGAGGATTCAAGGAATGAAATTCACGAACTCTCGAACTTTTGGGCACTTCAGATGGTCCAGCAACATCTAGAGCAATTGCCTGGCACTGTGCAACTACTAACTGTGCTAACATACATATTGCACTCTTGAATTCCTGATCATATAGAATAAGAGGAACTAGAGGTGGTACTGCTGGTGGAGCCGAAAGTCCTATAGCCCTCGGAGGCTCCTGAAGTGGTGGAGAAGCTATAAGGGGATGAGAAGATGTCTCCCCCTGGGTCTCACAATGGGCTACCTCCACCTGTGGTACCTTGCCGGTACCCTCGCCTGTAGCTGTATCTAGCCCCTGGCTAGCTGTGGTCTGTTTGGTGTCAGCCATCTCTATCTGCATACAAGTATCATTTATAAGCCAGAAATCTTAACCCTTAAAACACTACTCTATAGCACGAGGTGAGCAAAAGAAGGATAGTCATTATAACATTCCCGGTAGCTTCTTACTTATCGAATGTGCACAACACATTTATAAACAAGACTCTACTAGACAAGGCTTGCAGACTCCCTAGGATACGACATTGCTCTGATACCTAGTTTGTCACGCCCCAGATTCAAGGGGCATAACTGCCTACTAATGCCAAAACTTAGGCTCGAGCCGACCCTGCTGAACCATTTGCTACTAGCGCATGGCAGCCACACGCAATCAAGAAAACAAACAAGTATATCTCGTCTTAAAATTAAGCCCTCAGCCGGCAAGGGCTTTGTAAACAGATCCATAAAAGAAACAGATACACCTAAGAGTTCATATAAAGAAATAGCCAACTAGCACAGAAGTCGTGATTGGGTCGTGGAGGCCACCATGATCTCTATACCAAAACTGAAAGCACATATATATCAAAATAATACATCAAACAACTAACAAGCTTAAAAAAACCAACAAACTAGGCTATCATGTCCATAACGTAGCTATAGACCCCACACACTAGTCTGCAAGCCTCTAAGAGTAGTAAAGATTGGCGGGACAGGGCCCCAGCCTACCCATAAAGATATATACAACAATAGCTAACAAACCTTCCAACTCTTGCAGCTCCGGAGGAAAGGGGCTAGCCAATCGGGTAGAAGTCAATCATACTGCTTAGGAGGTCTACAGGGTCGTCTATCGGGACCTGCAAGAATTATTTTTGTACCCTCAGGCAATGGGGCATCAGTACGAAATAATATACCGAGTATGAAAGTTAATAGACCATGAACATGTATCCTAATATACTTGGAGTAATCCGATAAATAAATCAAGGATAAGATAAGTGTACTGACTTGCTCCTAAATCTGAACATATAAAAAATAATACAACAACAACCTAACCAATCCCCCATAAGCTCGACAGTTACAAACAACACACAAAAACATCTACACAGGCCGCCATAAGCCCAGAAGGGGCCAATCACTCTATATACTCCTATCGGTAGTCCCCTATCCCCGTAGGCAGTCCAATAGCCCTCTTAGGCAATAATATAGCCCTGTAGGTAGCACATAGCCTTGTTAGGAGTCAATATAGCCCCGTAGGCTACTCATAGCCCTTTTAGGCATCAATATATCCCCGTAGGCAACTCGTAGCCCTTCTAGGCATCGATATAGGCCCATAAGAAGAACATAGCCCTTCTAGGCATCGATATAGGCCCATAAGAAGAACATAGCCCTTCTAGGAATATATCACATTCCTGCAGCTAACCACAATAGCCCCAATGACAACAATAACAATTCAATAGGCTAAAAGCGAGCAATTTAGCTATAAGCAACCTATACGAATAGCCTCTAAGTTGTGTCCAACATACGGACGCCACTAACTGAATAAGAATCCCGACAAGGGAGGATTATATCCACTCGAGCAGCCAACAATCAACAATAATAGCTACAAATATAACAACCCAATTACATTGCTCCTAAGCTTTAAGGAAACATGTCGTAAAAATGGAATAACCTGAACATACCTTTCCAATGAACGCTCGAAAGGCCGTAGTTCCTTCACAAAAGTTGTTTCTTATGTCCTAAGCTTCACAAACACTATATATACACAACTGGTACACACATATAAACAATTCATAATAAATCTTAAATCGGCAAATTTGCCATATTGCTCCAACTTGTCGAAACATCCGTAGAAATTCATAAAAATAATCATAAAAGAGTCCCAAGATAAATATCTTAGTTAACCAGGTGTAAACCTTGAAGAAACACCAATACCTATAAATTTATATCTTCAAAAACTAGCTCCAAATGCAGCTAATAAAAGGGGAAAACGATTGTCACGTGTAGAGATAACATTTCTAGGTACGAAGGTAATCTTTATTGGTAGAAATCGTCAAAAACTAACCTTCATCATAAAATAACTCCATAGGAACCCTCTCTTAAACTTTATTTTTGGCTTGGAAGTGAAAAGAAATGTTTTCATGGCTTAAAATGTTGAGTAAGCCGACACACCATATTTTTTACCCGACCCGGATTCTAACCCGGCAGTCCGTAGTAAAACCCTTATAGGTTTTTACTCCGATGTCGGTTGGATATGGGGTTTTGTACGTTGCAAACTAGACTCGTAGGCCTTCGATTTAAAGGATGATAGTCCTTCTAAATCTTTATATATTGGGACAAAACATCTAAGACATTTGACCCAAATTTTAGAGAAATTTTTAAAAAGAAACTTACGATAACTTTCGCCAACTTTTATTTTGCCACTTACCTAACTTCAAAACTTGAGATACAACCCTTGAACACTTAAAATATTACATACCACATCATTCTTAATTTATTACCCACCCTCCTTGTGTTTCCACAAAGATACGAGTTAGTTTAGACGTTTTGAAAAGTCGGGGTGTTACATATATATATATATATATATATATATATATATATACCTAAAAAAAATTATAATATAATTGAAATATATTATGCATACCTCTAAAAAAATTGTGAAATAAATGTAATGCTTAATTGAATATTTTGCTAAAACTAGTGAATTTGTTCGAGAAAAAATTTAATCAAATATTTTTTTAAAATTATTTCTTATATTTGAATATCAAAAATATTTTAAGGATCCTTTTTAGTTTTCCAATTCAAATATATTAAATTTCAAGTTTTAGATATTATTAAATTGTAATTTACACAATGTAATAATAATGGTGTAGTATGATTTTTTTTTGTTATTTATTATAGCCGTAATTTAAAATAACAAAATATTTACTTTTAGTTGAATAATAATCGTTTGGGTGACTTTTTGATGCACTTGAAAAAATATATATGATACAATATTAAATATATTATAGGAAGTGTTTGTCTTTTGTAAGAAAATAAAAAGAGTTAATTTCACAAATAAAATATGAATTATATGTTAAGCATTATTTTAGAGTTATAGTTGAAGATTAATATCAATATTTAGAAAAATATAAAAGTGCCAAATAAAATAATGATGTAATACATCACTTTGGCCAGGATTATTATTTGTCATTATTGTCAATTTTTGTTTTTTTTTCTTTATTGCATTTTATAATTTTCACAAAAATATATATATTTAAAATATCTTATTTACCTATCTCCTTACCATTATTACAATCTATTAAATAATTTTCATCTCTCCTCATCATTACTATTAAGAATAATTATTTTTTCTTCATTTTATTTTTAGGGATAAGGGTCTGAAAAATACCCCAACTTTGGTCGAATTTGCTGTTGCGATACTAAACTTTCATGAGGACCTATTACCCCCCTGAACTATTTAATAGTGTATTTTTTACCCCCTGAACTATTTAATAGTGCACTTTAAAAGTATATATGTGCTCACATGGAAACATTACTATTTATAATTTTGCATTATTTTTTATGTCCACGTGGGAATATATATATGTTTAAAATACGATATTAAATAGTCTAGGGAAGTAATACGTCCTCATGAAAGTTTAGTATCGCAACAGCAAATTCGACCAAAGTTGGAGTATTTTTCAGACCCTTATCCATTATTTTTATAATATTTTAAAATAACAATCTTGTTTATCTCTCCTCTTTATCATCATAATTAATTATTCTTATTCACAAACACATTCTGTTTCCTTAATTATTTTCTTTCTTTTGATTTATAAAATTTGAAGAAAAAATTAGATCTTAAATATTACTATTATTTTTTCACAAAAATTATCCATTTTTACTTTAATTTTTTTTCTCTTAGTCTGAAAAATATGTAAAAATAAAATTTCTCTTTGATCAAGAGTCATAATTATCCTTTTTCTCGTTTTCTTGACTTTTAAATACTATTAAATTTATATTTTATGTTGTTATCAAATAGTATCTAATTTATTTTTTAAAATATAGTTATTGTACTCACCTTATATTATGATTATGATAAATATGTTCTTTATTTATATCTCTTCTTATCATTACTATAATTTATTGCTTTTTAATCTCTCCTCATCGTTATTATAATTTAATATTTTTTCTTAAATTAATTTTTTTACCTTCTATTTTTATAATTTTTTATATGAGAAATATAATTTTTTTTGCTTCTTATTATCATAATTGATAATTATTATAGCCTCCTTATTCAAGGGAAGAAAAACCATGACCTATATAGTGTAGGATTTTCAACAACTTCTCACTAACTTCAAAAAGCGGCTTCAGGTTACAACTCTATAATCTAAGGGACTAACTCTAGTACCTCAACTCCAACAATTAACTATAACCATTATATTTACTCTCCAAGAAGTCACAACAACTTCTTGTTACAACTCTCACAGACTCACTTTCAAAGTTAGAATTATTACAACTCAATAATGATTCCAAGTTACTTTAACAATAAACTTATTTACAATGAAAACCTGACTCTAGTTCTTCTTTCTTCTTCCATATGTCTGCTACTCCTTTCAATAGGTCTGCTACTCCTTTTACAAAACCTTACGTGGATTCTAATTTATTCTCAGACGACTTTACTTTGCTAATCATTTTTAGAATCTGATCTACTTTATCAATCATCAAAAACTATTTTTGTTGAATATTGATTTGTCATCAGAATGTATGATAGAAAAAGTTCTCTTAGGATCGATGCCACATATAAAAATTGGATTATATTTGCTACAACCTCTTATCCTTTGAGGAAGAATTTTGGGTATATATATATGTCTATTAATATTTTTTGTGCAATACTAAGAGCTAATTTCGTTGTTAGCAGTAAAAATTACTAAACGTCTGAATTTTCTTGAACAAATTAAAGTAATCATGGATATGCACTCTTTAAACTCACCCAATCGGTGTTCTAATTTGGTGATTAATTCATGTGACTAATGAGATACTTTTTTAATAATTTTCTTTATCCCAATCAATTTTTTTTATTACATAGACAGTGGGGGAAGAGGAAATTGAGGAGGGGATAATTACAAGGTGGAAAATAGCTAGAACCCTCACCAACAAGGTGAAAGTTCACATACCCAACTAATTGGGTATTATCAAAATTCCAAGAAATTTTATTGTTAGCAAGAACTAAATCCATACCTAGATATAGATGAAAGGATGCAAATTGCCCCGTTGATAGAAGATGATCAATACGTCACATTTTCAAAACATCATTCAGGCTTATACAAAAAAGCTAGTAAATTAGAATGTAATGTTGATATATGAATAATATTATTTTCATCAAACAATTTGAAATTATCGATTGATTTTCAAAACGTAATATAATGCAAATAAAAGTACTCATCTTGTTGACTTGAAACAAAAGGAGCAACATCAACAACAACCTTAAGAATTTTGAAATAAGCGATAATAAAATGAGTACTTTCACTTACTATCATATCAAGATTAAAAAAAATTGATCAATAACTACTTATGAATAATACCATTTGATGAAAATAACATTATTCCAACATAAACATCAAATTCACTAGCCTTTTGTATAAGCATGAACAAGTTTTGAAATGTGACATATTAACACCTCCATTAATATAAAGTATTGATCAATATTTTTGACGAAGCGTTAACTTTCTAACCTAATATTGTAATTAAATCAAATCTTTTTCATGAAAAAATTTTATAGAAGCAAAATTAATTGGTATGATATTTGTAATGAGACATGAACTTTAAATTTAAATAGGTAAAATATTATTGATCAACTTACCTAATGCTAGGCTAGTGTTTAACTATATATTTCCAAATATTTTGGGTAAATTATTTTTTGGTAAAATTTTGCCATGTGGTATGACCACAAATTTCTAAATATTTTTGGCAAGTCATTTATGGGTGAAGTTTTGCCATGTGTTTGGCTACAAAATTACAAATATTTTTGGTAAGTCATTATTGGGTGAAGCTTTGTCATGTGTGTGGTAAAGATTTGTTTTGAGATATATTTGACTTTTTTAAAAAAAGATTTATACCTATAAGTTCTAAAAATTTATGACAAATACTCATAAGTTTGTATTGTCATTTTATAATGAAAATGTTTCGTGAAAAGCAATGAAAATGAACATAATTAATATGTATTCGAAAAAAAGGAAGAAAACAAAATGAAAACATCATTGATTTGAATACGAAAAACTACTATTACTACTTGTAATTGGAAGTGACTTCGGAGAGTAATGTCACGACCCAATTCCTCGAGCTGTGATGGCACCTATTGTATCCCACTAGTAGGTAAGCCAACCCGAAACCTAGAACAACTAGTACTGGGTAAAAGGGCAGAAACCAAGTGGCAGAAACAATAACAACAAAAAGGAATAAGGCAAGCCAAAAGAATTCATACATAAGAACAGAATCCCTCCCAAAACTTGGAAGTAACAAGTACAGAGCCATACTAAGAGTACAAGTCCCAAAAGTGGACCAACATTCAAAATTTTATGCAACTAGAAATGACCTTTCTGAATTAAAAAATATCAGCCACAAAATATATGTACATAAGGACACGACAATGATCATGACGCTGTGCTCACCCTCGCCTCTAGATGCTGGCTGCTAGTGGCTTGAATGGCGGCGCTGATGACTGGTGTTCGGTCATGCATCACGAAAATAGATGCAGAGTGTAGCATGAGTACTAGTGATAAGGTATCCAGTAGGCATCATAGACCGACTGAGTAAGAAAGGTAAAAAGCTATAGGAAATGCTAGAATAAAACACAGACAGAGGTCACGAACAAGAAAAGTATAGGTATGCACACGAGTGTAAGGCACACAAACGTAAGGTGACTACTCCAATTGGGCCCCCATAAGCCCAAAAGGTACACTCATGCGCAAATTGAAGTAAAAACCCGAACGCACCCCCATAAGCCCACTAGGTACACAGAAATGCTAAACTAAGACTAGAGAAGATTTGTAAACCCGAAGCATTACAGAAATATTAGTATTCCCAAGCTATGAAAGAAAGGAAACACAGAGCCTGGACTTCGAACTGTGGGTCGGTCTGCCTATAGTAGATACGCTAGTAGAGCCAAACTCTGCAAGGGATAGCATAGAGCCCGGACCTCGAACCATGGATATCTACTACCCGTAGATAAAGTGATATAACCCAAGGAGGGGGGACTCTGTATTTAGACTTTATTATAGGAGGGTAAATAAGCAGCAACACGAAGAATAGATCCCGAACCTCGAATCGGGGTGAAACCTCCAGGTAAGTTACCACGGTAGCGTAAAGCTTCCAAATAATCCATCCAAGGATTCCCGCATCTAAAGTCAAGGGAGACTCTTTGTAACCATCTTCTATATCCTCTAACCATCTCACGGTGACAAGAGAACCGAACTAAGTATGTATCATCGAACGGGCCCCGAGGGTGGCTGGAAATGCAAAAAGTTAGGATCATACGAGAATTATGAATGTTAAGGTCCCACAACTAAGTCACTGCCTAGTTAAGGCTCATCTCTATCAGACCCAAGTCTGCTATATCAGTCTACCAAGACCTACGCCGCTAAAAGCTATACTGAGGCGAAAATAATATAATCTATCGGCTTTGAACAATCGTGAGTATATGGAATCACTAGTTTAAGTCTAGACTAAGGCATAACAAGCTCCAATATAACTCATAATTCAAAACCGGGCCAAACAAGGAAGCAAGGACGATCAAATATAACAATTCAAGTAACTGTTAAATCTGGAGATAGCCTAAATATGAATTTTATCGAACGTAGCATGCTAATCTAATTCCCCGCCCCAATATTCATGCAAATCCACATACACTCACACATTCAGACTCAATCTAAAAGAAAAGGGAAGCCGTAGCCTATCGATAGGCTGAATACGCGCGCCCCAAACGACTCCGCTAGAGCTTTTCCCTTCCGAACGGGCTCGGATCGCTGCCACGCTGTTAAAAACAGAATAACAATGTCGTTACGGTCGTTTAGCTACTAAATTTGCAAGAAATGGAGGTGGACCAATTTCAGGGTAAAAAACAGGGAAAGTGGGACCAGCACCGGAAATTCCAGAATTAACCCCAAAAATAGGTTCTAAGAAGCTCTCCGAACTTGTGTTCTAATTCGGGGCTCAGAACAGTCCCAACACAAACATGCAACGAAAAACCCAAAATTACCATAAAAATGAACAATAATAGTAGCTGCTCTTTACAATAAATTACCAGAAACAAGGGCCCAAATGCTGAAACCAATCAGACCACGATGATCCTCACGAAAAATCCCATAATATAGGCTCTTGAATCACCAAATTCGGACCTAAAATGGCCAAGAAATCATCTTCCAAAATTGAGCTCGAAAATGAGCTATGGCAGCATCTAAAACATAATTCTTACCTCCAACGAAGCTTCAAATACAAATTCCAACCATGCCAACACGTTATCCTCAAAAAACCACTCAAGATAGCCCCAAGAATCACCAAAATCGGACCTAAAATGGCTGAGATATCAAGTCTCAACAATTCCCAAAATCAAGCTCACAAAAAGGGTCGTGGCAGCAGATATTTCATAAAACTTACCTCAAACGGAGAACCCAAATCAGTTTCCGAGCTCACCAACGCAATCCTTGCAAACAACCCCACAAGATGGACCTTCGAATCACTAAAATCGGACTTGAAATGGGAGAGTTATGAAGGTTTGAAGTTGGTTAATGAGGCTGAAATGTCGTGCACCAGCTATATATATCAGCTGAAAAGGTGATTTTTCTTATGCCAACTTTAAAATCTCCGACGGAGTGCTCGGGATTCGTTCAGAACCCGATAAATATAAAATATATATGCTATCCTACAAATTTCAATATTCCGGACTCAACGGCGCAGTTAAAATTTCCATCAGAGGTCATGTTGATAAAAAGTGACTCCCACTCCCAAAGGTCATTTTTAACCAAAATCCACTGAGGGGCTCAGAATGACTCCGGAGGCCTCGAGAGTCGAACGAAAGGTCATTATAGACAAAAATTGATATTCTGAGGCTAACCACATTGTCAGAATTATCATTCAGATACGTTTTCCAAGAATGTTGACCAAAGTCAACCGCTGGCCAATTTTCAAGGGTAAAACGCTAAAACTGGTTTAAGATCGCACAGAAAGCCTTAGGACTTAAGTCAACCACACTTCTAGACTAATTTGGCCATTCCAGAGCTGATGGATCTGTTAGAATTCCGTTCTGAGGCCATTTTCCTAATGAACTGAGTAAAAGTTACTTTTTAAGCTTCAAAACCTCTAAAATACAGAATGCCGCATAAAATCTAAACGAATGACCCGGCGACCGAACTATCAGTGCCAGTAAGTCATAAATGACTTGGGGTCACTGTAGGAAAGCTCTAACCGACAAAAAGAAGGCGGGTACACAAAAATGACCTGGAGGGTCATTACAAGTATGCTCGGATAAAAATTGTATAAGATATGTATATAACGGTATAAATTGTGTCCAACAAACTAGGAATAAAATTTAGTCTAAAATTATAAATGTTGGGTGTTTTATAAAATATAAAAGTTTAGGATAATTTTTAATTTTTTTTAAAAAAATCTCGAATACTAAAATCTGGCTCAAATTTTATTATTTTCTAGAAGTTGGGAACTTGGGATAACCAATTATATGACCAAACACTAGTTACCAATTTGTTTCTAAATTTTTTCCAAATATAATTTTCTTAATTTTGGATTACTAGGTTATGATTAGTAAATGAAAATGTAATTGGAAGGAACATTAGTTAAAATATCAAATTCTTCAAATATTATTTATAGCAACCAAATCAAAATCTCAAGTTATCTTTGATTAAAGGTATCGCATTAGATTAAAGGTTTATTAAATTAAATATTCCTATAATATAAATTTCTTAATGCATATCTTGTATTTTAAGATATAAACACTTACACCATTTATATTAAAAAATTTGATTTCGAGTACAAGCACATCACGTGGAGCTTGTTGAGTCCGAGCTTGGAGTATCTTGGAGTTGTGGTGAGTTTTTTGGCAGTTCCGTAGCCCACACCTCCCTCTATATTTTATTTATTATGTTATTTAATATTCAGACGGTATATCGCTTATGTTTGTATTTGTCATTTTAGTTTCGGACTTGCACCATATTTTGAAGCTCTTGTACTTACGACACAAATTCTTGGGTGGTATTTTAGCTTTTCACATTTTTTATTTATAAAAAAAAATTAATGTTGGAGATTTTTACTCGTTGTTTACCTTTTTACCTCATAGTTAGTTAAAATTGGTAAAATATGTTGGGTTGGCTTACCTATTGGTTGGGAACATAGGTGCCATCACAACTTGTGAATTTGGGTCGTGACAATTTGGTATCAGAGCCCTAGGTTCATCGGTCTCACGAGTACAAGAGCAATGTCTAGTAGAGTCCTGTAGAACGATATGATGATGTCCATACCTATCTTCGAGAGGCTATAGGACATGTAGGAAAATTCTATTCTTTCATTCATTATCGTGCACACTTGACCTTGTTGAAATTCTAATCTTGATATCTCATTCTCTCTCATATGGTGAGGTCTCGTAAATCTGCAAGTGGTGATCAAGAGCCTATTCTTGCACCTGCTTCTGGGAGCACTATTCATGGTAGAGGTAGAAGAAGAGGTCGAGGTCGAGGTCGGGGAAGTGGTCGTATTGCAGCACCCGTGGAAGGCCAAGTACCAATAGCTCCCCAGGACCATGATAGGAAACTACCTATTGATGCAAATGTTATTCATGGGGATGTACAGGATCGTGTCGAGGGGGATGGACCAGCTCAGGCTCCACGTAGTATTACTGTCACCGCAATGCTTCAAGATACCTTGGCTCATATGTTAGGACTTCTAGAGGGTATGGCTCAAGCGGGAACTTTGCCTGTCACCTCTGATGCCTCACAGACCTGTGTTGGAGGTCAGATTCCAAATCCGATGGTTGCTCAAGATTCTCAGACTCTCAGGACTCAAAAAGTTGTTGTTGTTGTAACACCTCTCTATTTGAGAGATCTAGAAAGAGCTAGAATTGGAAATAGTCATTTTTGGAAAGAATGAAAACTCTGAAAAAAAATTGGTTAAATTAAGTTTGAGTTTTTAGTCAACTTCAAACAACCATCTAGGTCAGGATGAGTTAGGTGTGCTTCCAGATACCGTAGGAAATATGTTAGAATTATGTTTCCGACGCTGCTGATTTTGCGTGATTCTGAGTTCGTATAAGTGAGATATGCGTATTTGAATTTGGGTTGTTCGAATAATAAAAGTCTAATCAGATTTTAGAAGGGCTTTATGGTCTTTTCCATACCCTATTAAATTAATTTCATTTTTTGGTAATTAGTTGGGGTCTAAACTGAACTTGGTCAGTTTACGATTTTGCAAAAGAGTTAGGGTTTTGAGAGAAGAGAAAAGAAGAGGAGAAAATAGGAGAAAAGAGGAGAAGAAGCAAGGATTCGTCAATTTCATAGAGAATTGCATGTGGATTTCACCAAGGGTTAATCCCTACGAGGTATGTGAGATCACATAGCGTTCGGTTAGTTTACCCACGCTCCACTCATGATTCAATTCAGCGAAGTTGTATTGTTTTGAAAGTAAATCTCATGAGTTCTTGATGATAATTCATTCGAAATCTTGTGGGTTCTTGTTGTTGAATATTCTTGAGTTTGATCCATGATTTTAGGTATGTTTTCCAGTTGAATTTTACATATATTGATGGTATAGTTGACTCTAGGTGTTTGAGGAAAGAACCAAGTTGAAATTGGGGGTTTAGAGTTGAAAAACGAAGAAGAAAAGTTGAAGTGCACCTGCGTAGGGGCCTGGGGCACCGCCCCAGCTAGAGAACCCCAAAATGGACTCTGAATTTTGACCTTTGGGGCACGGCGCCAACCAGAGCGCCCCAATTCACTCCCTAAAATTCAAGGGTTGGTGCCCCGCGCCTCACAGAGCCCCATGGACGCCATTTCTGCCACCTTTTCGCCCATATTTCTGTACTAGTTCCTTAGCAACATACCTATGTTTTCTAGTCAATTTCTATACTCTAAGGTACGTCTAAACATCATGAAATCATCCATAAACATGAGATCATGAACCTTGAATCCATAATTCAATTCAAGGAAAGTTAAGAGTCAAGTCAAGAGATTTGGAGTTAAGTCAAGAGAAGTTCATTCAGTTTTCCAAAAGTCTTACACAAACGTTTTAACTTTGTTATAATACTTAAGCTTTGAGTTGAGTAAATAGTAAGAGTAAAGTTCATTTCTTCAAAGATTATACTGGAACTGTGTATTCCCAAGAGTTAAACTATTTTCACATTTGAGCAAGAAAGGAAACAGTGATTTCCAAGAGAGCTTTTAATCTAAGTTTTGAGTAATTATCTCAAACCAAAGAAAGAGTTTTGTTTTAAGAACATATGAGCTGAGTATATTTTGGGAGTAGTATTGAGCACCGATATGGGGACGCGAGTTCATAATAACTCAAGTCTCCATAAACCATGTAGCCATCATGGGTTGAAAAAAATCATACTTTTTAGATAATTCCTTAGTGCTTTTTAGCATATAATAGTTGATCCACTTAGTGAAGGCGTTCTATATGATGGCAAAGTATAGGATAGTTTTGACAGTGAGGGCAAGACGTTGTTTCATCACTTAGGCTCATAGTGGTAGTTGTATGTTAGAGAAACTCCCACATTATTATATTACTTTACATGTAAACAGGGTTATTATTGCATTTCTTTAACAAATTGAGTTGCTACCTCTTGTTTTAAATGCTTTGTATAACTGCACCATAATTGTTGTTTACTTTGCATTTGAGTTGAATTATTCATGAGTTGAGTAAAGCCAAGGTACGTGTTCTTTTCAGATTCCTTTCAAACTTATGTCATGTTTAGTATTCCCCTCGCATACTCATACATTCAATGTACTGATATCATTTGTCCTGCATCATTTTATGATGCAGACACAGGTAACCAAGATCAGTATCCAGCGCCTCGTTGATCCAGTTGAGCACTTAGAGTTAGTTGGTGAGCCTCATTGCTTTCCGGATGACTCCTTATCATTTGATTTAGTACTTTAGTTGTTAGGATGATTGGGGGTCTTATCCCGATATCCCTCTTTGTCTTAGAGGCTTCATAAACGAGTAGTTATAGTTCTTTAGTCTTTTCGTTTTCAGTTGTATACTTTAAGACTTGAGTGACCATTTTGGCTAAGTTAATATCTCTTAAGTTATTGTATGAGTTATATTTTGTGACTATTTCTTATGTTTAAGTCTTCCGCTGAGTAAGTAAGCCAGGCCAAGGGTTCGCTTGGGGCCAAAAATGGTTCCCAAGTGCTAGTCCCACTCAAGGTGTAGGCTCAAGGCGTGACAAACTTGGTATCAGAGCACAGAGTTCAAGAGTCCTAGGGAGTCTATGAAGCCATGTCTGTAGAGTCCTGGTTATCGGTGTGTAGTGCGCCACATCTATAATTAGGAGGCTACAACATTTAGGAAATTACCTCACTTCTTTCACACTCATTTCATGCGTTAGAGTTTGATCTCTAAAAAGTTTCTTCTAATTCGTGCTTGGGCGTGTCTTTTAGTTAATCATGCCTTCATGAAGAGCTATCTGAGGTCGTCCTTCTAAGAGGAACGTTGAAGAACAAGGGTTACCTAATGCACCTGAAGTGCAACCCCAAGGAGAATCACAAATGATGAGTTCAGGGAAGCGATTCGAATATTAAGCCAAGTTTTGACTAACCAAGTTGGGCAAAAAAGAGGAGCTATACACGAAGTGGCTGATACTTCGAGGATCCGAGAATTCTTGAGGATGAATTGCAAAAGGTATTTGAAGTCATGCACATTGCCGATGTTGAACGAGTTGAACTAGTTGCATATCAAATGAAGAATGTTGCTAGGACTTGGTTTGACCACTGGAAGAAGGGTAGAGCTGAGGAAGCACCACCTCTGAGTTGGGCTTGTTTTGAGGAGGCCTTCTTGGGGCGTTTCTTTCCCTGAGAACTGAGAGAGGCCAAGGTACGAGTGTTTCTAACCCTTAAGCAAGATTCACTAAGTGTTCATGAGTACATCTTGAAGTTCACATAACTTTCCCAATATGCTTCGGAGATGGTTGCGAATATGAGAAGCAGGATGAGTTTTTTTGTTGCTGGGTTGTCCCGTCTATCAAGCAAAGAGGGCAACGAAGCCATGCGAATTGTGGACATATATATAACAAGGTTGATGGTCTATGTGCAGCAGGTTGAGGAAGAGAAGTTGAGGGATAGGGAGGAGTTTAGAAACAAAAAAGCGAAGACATGGAATGAGTTTGGGCAGCCACAAAATAATGTGAACCGGTCTTCTTTCCAACAAAAGTAAATGGGACCTGCTCCATCATCTGCTAGTGCACCTGCACCGAGAAACAAAGGTGAGTATAATAGTCAGAATTCACAGCACTTAAGAGCTAGACCAACACAATCTCAGGGTAGTGTGGCACAAGGAGGTAACTAGGCTCCTGCATGTTCTAAGTGTGGTAGGACTCGCCCAGGTAAGTGTTGTGATGGCTCTACAAGTTGTTTCAAGTGTGGATAAGAGCATCACTTCATGAAAGAGTGCCGTAAGAACCAATAAGGTAATGGAAATCAGGGCAATAGAGCCCAATCTTCATTAGTTGCTCCATCAGATAGGGCTACACCTAGAGGAGCTACTTCTAGTACTGGCGGAAGAGCAAACCGCCTTTATGTGATCACTAGTCATCAAGAGCAAGAGAACTCTCCAGATGTTGTCACTGGTATAATCAAAGTCTTTACTCTTGATGTTTATGCTTTGCTAGACCCAGGAGCAAGTTTATCTTTTGTGACTCCTTATGTTGCAAATAATTTTGATGTTCTTCCTGAGAAACTTTGTGAACCCTTTTGTGTTTCTACACCTGTTGGGGAGTCTATTCTAGTTGAGCGAGTATATCGTGATTGCATCATTTCCATCAATTACAAGAACACCATGGTTGATTTAGTTGAGTTAGACATGGTATATTTTGATGTCATTCTAGGTATGGACTGACTTCATGCCTGTTATGCCTCCATTGATTGTAGGACTCGAGCTGTTAGGTTCCAAATTCCTAATGATCCAATTATAGAGTGGAGTAGCAGTTCAGCAGTTCCTAAGTGTCGTTTCATTTCGTATCTTAAGGTGAGAAAGTTAGCTATCACTTAGTTCGAGTTAATGACTCTAGTGTTGAGATAACTTTTATTAAGTCAGTTTCAGTAGTAAAAGAGTTTCCAGAAGTCTTTCTTGATGATCTTCTCGGAGTCCCTCATGAGAGAGAAATAGACTTTGGTATAGATATTCTTCTAGATACTTTTCCTATATCTATTCCCCCATATAAAATGGCTCCAGCAGAGTTGTAAGACCTTAAAGAGAAGTTGAAAGATCTTCTTGATAAGGGTTTTATTCGACTATGTGTCTCACCTTAGGGAGTTGTGGTCTTGTTTAGGAGGAAAAAGGATGGTTCCCTTAGGATGTGTATAGATTACCGTCAGTTGAACAAGGTTGCCATCAAGAATAAGTATCCTCTTCCGAGAATTGATGATCTTTTCGATTAGCTTCAGGGTGCTACATGTTTCTCTAATATAGACCTCAGATCAGGCTACCATCAATTAAGAGTAAGGGATTGTTATATTCCAAAGACAACATTCAGGACCCATTATGGTCATTCTGAGTTCTTAGTTATGTCCTTTGGTTTGACCAACGCGCCTGCATCATTTATGGACCTTATGAATAGAGTATTCAAACCTTATTTAGATATTTTTGTTATTGTATTAATTGATGACATATTAATCTATTCGAGGAATGAAGAAGATCATGCTAGTCATCTCATAATAGTTCTCCAAACTTTAAAGGATGGAGAACTATAAGCCAAGTTCTCTAAGTGTGAGTTTTGGCATTCTTAGGCTACATTTTGTCTGGAGAGGGAATTAAAGTTGATCCCCAGAAAATAGAGGCAGTGTAGTATTGGCCCAGACCCACATCTTCAACTGATATTAGGAATATCTTAGGTTTGGTTATCTATTATAGAAGGTTCATAAAGGGGTTCTCATCTATTTCATCCCTCTTTGACCAAGTTAACTCAAAAAATAGTGAAGCTTCAATGCTCTGAAGCTTGTGAGAAAAGCTTTCAGGATTTGAAAAAGAGGTTGACTACTGCCCCAATATTGACCTTACTAGAAGGTACGCAAGGCTTTGTTGTCTATTGTGATGCATCTAGAGTTGGTTTGGGTTGTGTGTTAATGCAGAATAGCAAGGTTATAACTTATGTCTCTAGACAGTTGAAAGTTCATGAGAGGAACTACCCAACCCATGATCTAGAGTTGGCTTCCGTAGTATTTGCTTTGAAAATATGGCCTCATTATCGTTATGGTGTTCATGTGGATGTGTTCACCGATCACAAGAGTCTTCAGTATGTGTTTACTCAGAAAGAGTTTGGTCTCAAACAAATGAGGTGGTTAGAATTACTCAAGGATTATGACATGATTATTCTTTATCACCCAGGTAAGGCTAATGTTGTTGTTGATGCCTTGAGCAGGTTATCTATGGGTAGTACCACCCATTTTGAGGAAGATAGGAAAGATCTAGCAAACGATATGCACCGACTTGCCCGATTGGGAGTTCGACTAATGGATTCCACAGAAGGAGGAGTAGTGGTGATAATTGGGGTTGAATCATCCTTAGTGTCAGAAGTAAAAGAGAAACAAGACCAAGACCCTATTTTTCTTGAATTGAAGGCAAATGTTCATAAACAAAAAGTATTGGCTTTTGAACAAGGGGGAGATAGAGTATTGAGGTATCAAGGTAGGTTGTGTGTACCAAGGATTGATGAACTCTAAAAAAGGATCATGGAGAAAGCTCATAGCTCCAGATATTTCATTCATCTGGGTTCGACAAAGATGTATTGCGATTTGAGAGAGGTTTATTGGTGGAGTAGTATGAAGAAGGGCATTGCAGAGTTTGTTGCTAAGTGCCCGAATTTCCAATAAGTTAAAGTAGAGCAACAAAGTCCTGGTGGTATGGCTCAAAATATAGAACTTCCAAAATGGAAGTGGGAGATGATCAATATGGACTTGATCACAGGTTTACCATGGTCTCGCAGACAACATGATTCTTCTTGGGTGATTGTTGATAGAATGACAAAATCAGCCCACTTTTTGCCGGTAATGACTACCCATACCACAGAGGATTATGGTAGGTTGTATATTCAAGAAGTAGTTAGACTTCATGGGTATTTCATATAGAGGTGCCCAATTTACTACACATTTTTGGAAATCTTTTCAGAAAGGCTTGGGTTCAAAAGTAAACTTAAGTACTTCCTTTCATCCTTAGATGAATGGTCAAGCAGAGCACACTATTCAGACCTTAAAGGATATGTTGAGGGCTAATGTGATTGATTTCAAAGGTAATTGGGATGATCACCTACCTCTTATTGAATTTGCTTACAGTAATAGTTACCACTCTAGCATCCAAATGGCTCCTTATGAATCTCTTTATGGGAGAAGATGCAGATCTCCTATTGGATGGTTTGAAGTTGGTGAAGCTGGGTTGATAGGACCAGACTTAGTTCATCAAGCTATGGAGAAAGTTAAAGTCATTCAAGAGAGGTTGAAGACAAAGCAGAGTCGTCAGAAATCTTACACTGATATTAGGAGAAGGGAGTTAGAGTTTGAAGTAGATGATTAGGTATACTTGAAAGTTTCACCCATGAAGGGTGTTATGAGATTTGTTAAGAAGGGGAAGCTTAGTCCCTGGTATATTGGCCCTTACAGAATATCCAAAAGGGATGGTAATGTATCTTGAATTAGAGCTACCTCAAGAGTTAGCAGAGGTTCATCTGGTATTTCATATTACTATGTTGAAGAAGTGCATGGGAGAACCTTTGATTATAATACCCACTAAAGATATTGGTATCAAGGATAGCTTATCCTATGAGGAGATTCTGGTTCAGATTCTAGATCGCCAAGTTTGAAAGTTGAGGACTAAGGAAGTAGCATCAGTCAAAGTCCTTTGGAGGAACCAATTTGTTGAAGAAGCTACTTGGGAAGCTGAAGAGGATATGAAGAAGAGATATCCACATCTCTTTGAGCCTGGAGAAATTCCAGACCAAGGTACTAATTCTCTTCTTAGTACTCGTTAATTTATATACTTGATATGTTAGATTTTCTTGTTGGGTGTTTGAACTGAAGGATAGTTTTTACACCCTTAGCCTAGTTAGAGTTATCTTATTCGAGAACGAATGTTCCCAAGAGGGAGATATTGTAACACCTCGCTATTTGAAAGAACTAGAAATATCTAGAATTGGAAATAGTCATTTTTGGATAGAATGAAAAATCTGGAAAATTGGTTAAGTTAAGTTAAGTTTGAGTTGTAGATCTTGGAATTATCTTTCTAACGCCGCCGAGTTTGTATGAGTGGGGTAGGCCCATTTGAAGTTGGGTTGTTCAAATAAGGAAAGTCTAATCTGGATTTTAGAAGGGATTTATGGTCTTTTCCATACCCTATTAAATTAATTTCATTTTTTGGTAATTAGTTAGGGTCTAAACTGAACTTGGTCAATTTACGCTTTTGCAAAAGAGTTAGGATTTTGAGTGAAGAGGAGAAAAAACAAGAATTGCGTGTCGATTTTGCCAAGGGTTAATCCCTACGAGGTATGTGAGATCGCATAGTGTTGGGTTAGTTCACCAATGCGCCAATCATGATTCAATGCGAAGTTGTATTGTTTTAACAACAAATCTCATAAGTTCTTGATGATAATTAGTTTGAAATCTTGTGGGTTCTTGTTGTTGAATTTTCTTGAGTTTGATCCATGATTTTAGGTGTATTTTTGAGTTGAATCTGACATATATTGATGGTATAGTTGAATCTAAGTGTTTGGGGGAAAGAACCAAGTTGAAATTAGGGATTCAGAGTTGAAATACCAAGAAGAAAAGTTGCAGTGCACCTGGGCAGGGGCCTGGGGAGCCGCCTCAGCCAGAGGTCCCCAAAAGGGGCTTTGAAGTTTGACATCTGGGGTGCTGTGGCAGCAAGAGTGCCCCAAGTCACTCCCTGAAATTCAAGGGCTGGCGCCCTGCGCCTCTCAGAGTGCCAGGGACGCCAGTTCTTCCACCTTTCCTCCATCTTTCCGTTCTAGTTCCTTAGCAACGTACCTATGTTTTCTAGTCGATTTATATACCCTAAGGTACGTCTAAATATCATTAAATCATCCATAAACATGAGATCATGAACATTGAATCCATAATTCAATTCAAGGAAATTTTAGAGTCAAGTCAAGAGGTTAAGAGTTAGTCTAGAGAAGTTCATAGAGTTTTCCAAAAGTTTTTCACAAACGTTTTAACTTTGTTTTAAGACTTAAGCATTGTGTTGAGTAAAGAGTAAGAGTAAAGTTCACTTTTTCAAAGATTATACGGGAACTAGGTATTCTCAAGAGTTAAAATATTTTCACATTTGAGCAAGAAAGGAAGCACCGATTCCCGAAAGATCTTTTAAGCTAAGTTTTGAGTAATTATCTGAAACCAAAGAAAGATTTTTTTTTAAAAACATATGAGTTGAGTATATTTTGGGAGTAGTATTGAGCACCGATATGGGGACGCGAGTTCCTAATAACTCAAGTCTTCATAAACCATGTAACGATCATGGGTAGAAAAATATCATACTTTTAGATGATTCCTTAGTGCTTTTTAGCATAAACTAGTGGATCCACTTAGTTAAGGCGTTCTATATGACATCAAAGTATAGGAAAGTTCTAGAAGCATGGGCAAGATGTGGTATCATCACTTAGGCTCATAGTGGTGGTTGTCGGTTAGAGAAACTCCCACAGTATTATATCACTCTACATGTAAATTGGGTTGTTATTGCATTTCTTTAACAAATTTAGTTGCTACCTCCTGATTTAAATACTTTGTATAACTGCACCATTATTTTTGTTTACTTTGAATTTGAGTTGAGTTATTCATGAGTTGAGTAAAGCCAAGGTAAATGTTCTTTTCAGATTTTTTTCAAGCTTATGTCTTGTTTAGTATTCCCCTTGCATACTCGTACATTCAATGTACTGATGCCATTTGGCCTGCATCATTTTATAATGCAGACACACGTAACCAGGATCAACATCGAGCTCCTCGTTGATCCAATTGAGCACTCAGAGTTAGTTGGTGAGCCTCATTGCTTTCTGGAGGACTCCTTATCATTTGATTTAGTACTTTAGTTAATACGATGATCGGGGTCTTGTCCCGACATCCCTCTTTGTTTTAAAGGCTTCATAGACAAGTAGTTAGAGTTCTTTATTCTTTTCATTTTCAATTGTATACGTTAAGACTTGAGTTGCCATTTTGGAGAAGTTATTATCTATTAAGTTATTGCATGAGTTATATTTTGAGACTATTTCTTATGTTTAATTCATTCGCTGAGTAAGTAAGACTGTATGGAATTGCCAGGTATTGCACCACACTTGGCGAACAGGTCTTCCATGACCATTGATGAACAAAAGATGTTTGGGAGGTTCAGATTAATGAATCCCCCAACTTATACTGGTGACTTAACTGAGGACGATGCATATGAATTTATAGTTTGTTTACATGAGAGGTAGCATAATCTTGGATTAGTGGAGTCTCATAGAGTTGATTACACAACGTTTAAGAAGATTGGCTCTGCCAAGCAGAGGTGGAGGGATTATATTAGTAGTAGGCCAGCTGGATCCCCTCCACTAACATAGACTCAGTTTACTCAGGTATTTCTAGCCAAGTTTGTTCCACGCAATGAGAGGGAGCATAAGAGGGACGAGTTTGAGGGTTTGGAACAAAAATGGTATGTCAGTCGCAGAGTATGGGGATAAATTCCAAGCCTTGGCTACACATGCTTCGATGATACTTCCCATAGAGGGTGAGAGATTGAGAAGGTTTGTTGAGGGGCAGATTATTTCGATTCATCTGGGAGTTTCTCAGGTTGCTGCTTCTGGTGTTCCATTCCAGAAGCTGGTAGATGTTGCTAAGGAGTTGGAGATGATTCGATATGATGAATTTGAGCAGCGTGAGGGAAAAAGGACTTATCATTCAGGTGATTATGGTGGTGCTCCTTGTAGGAGTCGACGTTACCTAGGAAGAGGTTATCACTCTCAGTCTAGCAGACATATCCATGTTGCTATACCAACATCTGAGGCTGGTTATGCTGGGCATAGTTCTTTGAGTTCGGTACATACTTTACAGGGGTCATCTTCTAGACCAGTAGGCCATGTAGGACATTCTGGTTATTCAGGTTCCTCTCATCAGCCTATGTCTCGTAGGGGTTATTTTGAGTGTGGTGATAAAGGACACTTTGTGAGAGATTTCCCTAGGACCAGACGTGGGGTCTTACATCAGGGTTCTCTTGCTTCGATTTTTAGGGTTGCACAACCTCCAACTAGGGGAGGTGTATAGAGTGGAAGATGTGGTTCTCATTCAGGTAGAGGTGGTTCTTCTTCTGGTCGAGGTGGTGGTCATGGAGGTTCACAATCTGAGGGCGATCATTCTCACTGTTATGCTTTTTTAGGCACGCCAGAGGCTCAGGCTTCAAATATTGTTATCACAGGTATTATTTCGGTTTGTCATCAATCACCTACTACATTATTTGATCCAGGATCTACTTATTCTTATGTGTCCACATATTTTGCTTTGAGTCTGGATATATTATGTGAGTCTCTTAATTTGTCGATACATGTTTCTACTCCTGTTGGGGATTTTGTAGTGGTAGATTGAGTGTATCGATTATGTATAGCTACCTTGATGGGGTATGACACTCATGCAAATTTAAAGCTCTTAGATATGGTATATTTTGTTGTTATTCTTGGTATGGATTGGTTATCTCTTTATCACACAATTTTAAATTGTCATGCCAAAACAATTACATTAGCTATGCCTTGATTTCCTATAGTAGTATGGAGAGGTTCTCTTAGTCACCCTCCTAAAGGGGTAATATCATTTCTTAAGGATCATCACTTGGTAGAGAGAGGATGTTTAGCTTACTTGGCGCATATTCGAGATACAAGTGTTGAGACTTCTATGCTTGAATCTATTCTGGTGGTGAGTGAATTTTCGGAGGTATTTCCAACAGATTTACCAGTTCTTCTACCTGATCATGATATTGATCTTTTTATTGACTAGAGCCAGGCACTCAACCTATTTCCATTCCTCCTTATCGTATGGCATCGGCTGAATTGAAAGAGTTGAAGAATAAGTTGCAGTTTCTTGAGAAAAGGTTTTATAAGACCGAGTGTATCTCCTTGGGGTGCTCCAGTGTTATTTGTGAAAAAGAAAGATGGATCGATGCATATGTGTATTGACTATCGACAGTTGAACAAGGTAACCATCATAAATAAGTACCCGATACCTCAAATTGATGATTTATTTGATCAGCTGCAGAGTGCTTCTGTTTTCTCCAAGATTGACTTGAGATCCGACTATCATCAGCTGAAGGTTAGGGCAGAGGCTATCCCTAAGATAGCTTTTCGGACACGTTATAACCATTACGAGTTTTTGGTGATGTCTTTCGGTTTGACTAATGCCCTAGCAACTTTTATGGACTTGATGAACGGAGTGTTCAGATCTTACATGGATTCCTTTGTGATTGTTCTCATAGATGATATATTGATATACTCCCATAATAAGGAGGAACACGAGCATTATTTGAGAATTGTGCTTGGGATTCTAAAGGAGAAGAAGCTCTATGCAAAGTTTTCAAAGTGTGAGTTTTGGCTTAGTTTGGTACCATTCTTGGGACATGTAGTGTTCAAGGAGGGTATTATGGTGGATCCTAAGAAGATTGAGGCAGTTAGAGATTGGGTCAGACCTACTTCAGTTACTGAGATTTAGAGTTTCTTAGGTTTTCCAGGTTAATATCGATGGTTTGTAGAGGGGTTCTCATCCATTGCATCCACATTAACTAGATTGACCCAGAAAGAAGTGGTTTTCAAGTGGTCTAATGAGTGTGAGGTGAGTTTTCAAAAGCTCAAGACTTTATTGACTACTGCTCCGATTTTGACCCTACTCATGGAGGGAGATAGTTTTGTGTTATATTGTGATGCTTCTCGAATCGGTCTTGGTTGCTTATTGATGCAGAAGGGGAAGGTGATAGCCTATGCTTCGAGGCAGTTGAAGGTTCATGAGAAGAACTATCTTATTCATGATTTAGAGTAGGCGGCTGTTGTATTTGCATTGAAAATTTGGAGGCATTATCTTTCTGGTGTACATTGTTAGGTGTTCACGGATCATCGTAGTCTCCAATATATATTCAATCAGAGGGATCTCAATTTGAGGAAGCGGAGGTGGTCGAAATTGCTCAAAGATTACGATATGACTAGTATTTATCATCCGGGTAAGGGAAATGTGGTAGCATATGCCTTGAGTTGAAAGGTGGTAAGTATGGGTAGTCTAGTCTTGTTACAGGCTGGCGAGCATCCTTTAGCTAGGGATGTCCAATCCTTGGTCAATAGCTTTGTGAGGCTTGATATTTCAGAATCTGGAAAGGTATTGGCTTATATGGAGGCTAGGTCATCCTTGTTAGAGTAGATTCGGGCTCAACAGTTTGATGATGGTGATTTATGTAAGATTAGAGAAAAGGTGTCAAAAGGAGAAGCCAAGGATGCAATTCTTGATAGTGAGGGAGTTTTGAGGATAAAAGGTCGTATTTGTGTTCCTCAGACCGGTGAATTGACTAAATTGATCATTGAGGAGGCCCATAGTTTGAGGTACTCTATTCATCCGGGGGCTACTAAAATGTATCGTGACTTGAAGAAGCATTGTTGGTGGCGTCGTATGAAGATGAACATAGTAGATTTTGTATCTTGGTGTTGGAATTGTCAGCAAGTGAAGTATGAACACCAAAAGCCTGGAGGTGCAACTCAGAGGATGCCCATACCTGAGTGGAACTGAGAGTGTATTGCTATAGACTTTGTGGTACGATTTCCACGTACCTTGGGTAAGTTTGATGCTATATGGGTCATCGTGGATCGATCGACTAAGTCTGCACACTTCGTACTAAATCAGACTACCTATAATTCAGAGAAGCTAGCCAAGATCTATATTCAAGAGGTATTTCATTTGCATAGGATTCCTATTTCTATTATTTCAGATCATGGCATACAATTTACATCTCAGTTCTGGCGGTCTATGTAGAAGGAGTTGGGCACACGGGTGGATCATAGTACATCCTTTCACACTCAGACTGATGCTCAGTCTGAACGGACTATTCAGGTTCTTGAGGACATGTTGTGAGCGTGTGTGATCGACTTTGATGGTCAGTGGGATCAGTTCTTGTCATTAGCCGAGTTTGCTTACAATAATGTTACCATTCGAGCATTGATATGACACCTTTAGAGGCTTTGTATGGTAGGAGATGTCGATCTCCAATTGGTTGGTTTGATGCATTTGAGGTTAGACTGTGGGGTACAGATCTGCTGAGGGAGTCCTTGGACAAGGTTAAGTTAATCCAAGGTAGATTTCTCGTGGCTCAGAGTAGGAAAAAGAGTTATGCAGATCAGAAGGTTCGTGATTTAGAGTTCATGGTGGGAGAGCGGGTTCTTTTGAAGGTTTCTCCAATGAAGGGTATGATCAGATTTGGAAAGAAGGGAAAGTTGAGCCCAAGGTATATTGGTTCTTTCGAGATTGTGGAACGTATTGGTGAGGTGGCGTATCAGTCGGCTTTGTCATCTGGTTTTGTCATGACCCAAAAATGGGTGTGATGGCACTCGTCTTATTCCACCAAGACAAGTCTGCCTAAAATCCAACTAATACGGTGAATGCAGAAGTAAAATGAGAATACAAGTGTAATACTACAAAATAGTGCGAAAATTTATAATTAACTTAAATATACCCCAAAACCTGGTAGTGACGTGTACAAGCCTGTAAAGTATTACAATTAATTCGAATGAAAGATAAAAGTCTTAAATGAAATTGTTTCTAGAATAGAACAAGATCATAAATAGGAGTATCAGATGATAAACATCTACCTCACAAATCTCCACAGGAAGCCTCGGATAAGGAGAGAATATAGAGTATCACAAAGATCCAAGTTAGTAACCTACAAAAAATGTAGTAGCAAGGGCTGAGTACCAAATCACACGGTACTCAACAAGTAAACTTCTAAACACAAGTTAAGGGAATAGAATATGGGTACTCCTTACACCCCCACCAAACCTCCACAACTAGAACCTGCATAAAACCAACCCAACCTAACAATTCACAATTTACATAGCACACAACTCAACAACAACACTCTAATAATTACATATTCTCAACAACAAGCTCAATATTCATCAATCAAAACCTCCACAACTACAAGCTGCATAAAACAAGCCCAACCTAACAGTTCATAATTCATATAGCACACAACTTAACAACGACACTCTAACATTTACATATCCTCAACAAGAAGCTCAATATTCAACAATCACAAATTCCACAAAAAAGGCGCCCACAAGATCAGCAAAACACAATATTAAGTTCACAAATGATAAAGATATGCAATGCAATGGAATGTAATGTCAAGTATTGTGATGCATGTCTGACCTAGTGATACACACCCGCTGTCTCTCAGCTCGGGATCCATCGGGAACATATTTTTCCATGCATCCACCGCGGTGTATGACATGACCCTGACCACTCACTTGACAAATTTGACCAAAAAAGAGATACCATTTGAATGTACTAAAAAATGTGAGGAGAGTTTTCAAAAGCTCAAGATTCTCTTGACCACCGCACCTATTTTAGTACTACCGATTGAAGGTAAAGATTTAATTGTTTATTGTGATGCTTCATATTCGGGATTGGATGTTGTGTTAATACAGGATAAGAATATCATAGCTTATGCATTACGACAGTTGAAGATGCATGAGAGAAATTATCCAACACATGATTTGGAGTAGGCAGCAGTAGTGTTTGCTCTAAGATCTGTCGGTATTACCTGTATGGTGTTAAGTGTGAAGTATTTACTAATCATCGTAGTCTGTAGCATATGTTTACTAAGAAGGATTTGAATTTGAGACAAAGAAGGTGGATGGAGCTACTTAAGGATTATGATGTCACTATCCAATACCATCCGGGTAAGGCAAATGTAATGGCAGACACTTTGAGTTGAAAAGTGGTGAGTATGGGTAATTTAGCTTGCTTGAGTGTAACTAAGCGACTTTTGGCTAATGAAATTCATACCTTGGAGTCTAAGTTCATGCAATTAGGCATCTCATAAAAAGGTGGGGTATTAGCTAGCATTGAAGTAAGGGCCACGTTCATTGAGGAGATCAAGGCCAAATAGTTTGAGGATGAAAATTTGAATGAACTTAAGAAAAAGACTGTGATTGGTAAGGCACAAGAGACCACACTTGATGCGGAAGGTGTGCTCAGTTTTAAATGAAATATTTGTGTTCCTTTAGTCGATGACATGATTCATTAATTGTTGATGTAGTCTCATGATTTGCGATATTCCATTCATCTGGGTGTGACCAGGATGTACCGAGATTTGAAGCAAATTTATCGGTGGTCGGGTGATGAGTCCACAATTTGGACTCATTTAGGGCTTTATTTTAATAGATTTAGTGTCCTCAAATGCATATTTTATGCAAATAATTGATGTAAATCCTTTATTTTTCAGGTATTTGGATTGAGGAACAAAGCATGGACACTAATGAGCAAAAAGGAACAAGGCAGTTAAAAGAACAAAGAAAAATGGGCCTGATGATCGCCTAACCCATTGGGCGAATTGGCGAATGGCCATGATCTCGCCTAAAGTTCCAGTGTGCCAAGACCTGAAGGAGAAAATCAAGTCAGCGATAGAAAGGAGCAGTTGACCAGTCATCGAATGGTTCCGCGATGCAGTGCTAGATCCCCCAAAGTTACAGAACTTGAAGATGCTGAAGGCCAAACCAAAAAGGCAATAGAATTGACCAAACAGCGGATCGTCGAGTGGATCGGTGATGCCGACTTATTGCACCGAATGGTCCTTCACAACATATCTTTAGCAACTATAAATACATTTTTAAATTCTTAGTTAGTATCAGTTTTCAGTATCAGTTATGAGTTTTAAGTAGAAATTTTATTATTATCAGTTTTTGAAGTTTTAGAACTCTAAGTTTGGAGACAATATTTTCCTTAGCTTTGAAGATTTGAAGATTTCCATTTTTGAGAAATTAGAAGTGTGTCTTTGAAATTCTTTCTTCAACCTTGACCTTTGTAAAGATGAAATTAATCGTACCCAGTTGATGGAAACACAATTTGGTAACGATTTCTATCTTTTTATGATGTCTAGCTAAAACCCCAATTCTTGGGTGTGATTATGGGTTGATTTAGCTACTGGGTATTGTTAATTGGTAGTTTAAAAGTGATCTCAATCAGTAATTATTGTTCAATTTAAAGGGTTGTAGTTGTAAATGCAATTATAACTTCATTTTTTTGGCTTGCTCTAGAGAGAGGTTTTAAAACCAAGATTACTGATTTGATGGTTTATGGGTATTGGGTTGTCATGGGTTCAGCTTGAGAGAGTGAATCCTAAACCCTTTTTCACAAATTCAACTCGAGAGATTGAATGGACTAAAGCAAAGGTTGTTCTGAATTGCTGCTTATTGGTGTTCGAGAGAAACCAATTTGATTCGGGGTAAACGGTTCGAGAGAAATTTTATCCTGACTAAAGTCTAGCTTATTCACTAATTTAAAGATATTTACTATCAATTAAAATTACCCATTTGTCTACCTTAGCCTATAATCCAATCACATCCCAAGAATCCGTCTCTTTACTTGTTCCTTAGTGTTAATTGTTGTTGTAGTTGATAATTACAGTTAAAAAAAAACCATATTTGACACTTGTGTCACCCTTAATTTGAAATATGCTTTTATTCGTAAATGTTTTTACCTATGATTGACTTGAACACATTTGTACTTTGCTCTTGAATCTTAAGCACGTACCACTCCCTGTGGGATTTGATTCCAACTCACTTAGTTGGGTTATATTACTGACTAACGATCGTTGGGACTTAGAATTAGAAGAAGTGTCTTGATACGTGAAATCAAAATGGCGCCGCTTCCGGGGAGTGGTGTTGGTTAAGATTCTTTAGTTAATTTAAATTTTGTTATTGTTAGTCATAGTTGAACTTACTTAATTTTAGTTTTGTTTTCTTGTTTATGTTTCGAAACAGGAAGTATGAGTGTGAACGAGAGGAATGGAAGACAAGCAGGCCATCAAGGTGACATCGATAACCTCAACAATGTCAACAAACCTAATGCTAATGACCCCCATCTTATGGGTGGTATTGGTGGGAATGCAGTGTTCCATATCACAAGTACTATGTTGCAGCTCTTGCAATTGAAGGGGCTGTTCGGTGGGTTGGCTAATGAGGATCCCCATGAGCATATTAGAAACTTCATTGATGTATGCGGACCGTTTTCCTTCAAGAACATATCCCAAGAGTCGGTTCGGTTGAGGTTGTTCCCTTTCTCTTTGATGGGAGAAACATGTAAGTGGTTGGTTGAATTGCCACGTGAATCAATCACTTCGTGGGAGGAGATGGTCACCACATTTCAAGTGTGATTTTTCCCTCTTTCGAAGATGATGACTCTTCGGGATAGCATTCAGAGCTTCAAGCGTCTAGAGGGCGAGCCAATTCATGAAACTTGGCTGCGATTCAAGAAGTTGGTGCTTCAATGCCCAACTCATGGCTTTCCTGATAACGTGTTGCTGCAATATTTTTATTGGAGCCTTGACTCGGTAAACAAGGGTTTTGCTGACCAACTTTCTCTGGAAGGTTTGATGCAGCAACCTTATGTGATAGCGGCTCAACTCTTGGATGGCATGACCACAATCAATCGGGCTTGGTACACCCGCGAAGATCAGGTCTCCCCTCTCACATTCAAATTAACCAAAGAGCAGATGGAGAAAGACCACGAGAGGGACCAGAATATGGATAAGATCATGACACAACTTGACATTTTGCCCAAAAATGTCATGGGAACTGGTGCTCGGAGTAACAATGCCGTAGGTGTCGGGTGTGCTAATCCTGATGAGGCAAAGTATGAGGCTTTGTACAGCGAAGAGGTGAATCTCCTAGCAAACCAAGGTGGTGGTTATCGTTCAAACTACCCGAGGCAAGGTGGTAACCAAGGTTGGAATAGGGATGAAGGATAGGTATGTACCTCCCCATGAGCGCCAAAAGCCAAAGGATTCGGAAGGTGGCCGGTCGGAGGATATGCTTTCGCATATCCTCAACAAAGTTGAGGGGTCAGACAAGATTTTGAAAGAAATGAAAGAAGATGTGTCGATCCTTAGCAAGACTGTTACCTCCAATTCCGTTTCGATCAAGTAGTTGGAGACCCAAATGGGTCATATCTCATCTCATTTAAACCCGAGACAACAAGGGGGATTGCCTAGTGATACTATGGCCAACCCCAAGAATGAGGTTTGAGTGTTGACTTGCATCATGCCACAACGTTAACTAAGGCGCTGCTTGGGAGGCAACCCAAGTTTTATTTTCTTTCTTTTCAAGTTTGAAATAATGGTGTGTTGATTGTGTAAGTCAAAGTTAGGAAGGTGTTTGAAAAGTGCAGGTTGGCGAGATAAAGGTCCGATCGGCAACTCCCTGAAGAGGTCGACGAGCCCGCCTTGGACCATCGTTGGACTCAAGACACTTTTAAGCTGGAGTCTGCAAAACTCGGCGAGCCCAGGAGCTGATTGGTGAATCACCGACTAGGTCGGCGATCACGACTTAGTCCATCGTTTGGACCCCCACATTAACTGGAGGTCTTGTAAAACTCGGTAAGGTAAGTGCCCACTCGGCGTGTTACCGAGTGGGTCGGTGAAAAAAACTAATATCGCCAAATAAGCGAGAATTGGATGGTTTTTAAAGGCCAAAGGTTTAAACTTTCAAACTCTTTCACTTTTCCTCACTTTTAATCTTCCCAAACTTACACCCGCACAATATTATCTATATTTCTTGCATTTTTATCGCATTTGGTCATCGGATTTGTGTTCGGAGTTGATTTATTTGCCACCTAGCATTTCAATTTATTTATTTGGCATACGAGGTTGGTTTTCTGAACCCCAAATCTTAATTTAGCGATTTTGTACTCATTTGCAATGATCTTATCTTAGTGATGTGTGCTGGGCCTCTATGATCGTATTTGTATATGTGTGTGCCTAGTTT
The DNA here is from genome assembly GCA_029582725.1 of Solanum chiquidenum. Taxonomy (NCBI): domain Eukaryota; kingdom Viridiplantae; phylum Streptophyta; class Magnoliopsida; order Solanales; family Solanaceae; genus Solanum; species Solanum chiquidenum. The sequence goes on from JAJOOS010002057.1 coordinate 60,594, forward strand.
AATTTGAAAATATTGCCTGTAATGCCTTTATTATTGAATTCCCGTGAATTTGTCCCTTAAATTTGGTTAAAATTGTGGGGTTGTGTTTTCATGTTGTTGGGTTTAGTCAGGTGAAGTCGAAGTAGCCCGTATTTGTGTTTAATGACGTATTTTTCCCAATGATGGAGAGGTTGACATCATTCTTATGGGAGAAAGTCATCAAATGGCCAAATTTAGCCAAACCGGGATAGGTCTGAGTATCCCGGGGGCATGGGAGTAATGGGTCTTAGTTGAATTTGATATGTGCATGTTTTCATTTTATTTTCGGGGATTGCGGGGTTGAATTTGAGGAGTTGGGTTCAAAGTAGGCATGTTGGGTCATTTGGCAAGCTGGATCGAGCTCGCCGAACCACTCGGCGGTTCGCTGAAGTTCCCCATATCACCTTTAATTTCATGCTATATGTGAAGTTTATTTCTGTAACTTTCGGCGAGAAGCCTGAGGTCGCCAAGTGCACTCGGCGACTCGTCGAAAGTCCTTCTTGATCACCCTTTGTCTGCATCCCTGACCCTTAATTGCACTGTAACTTTTGGCGGACTAATCCTCGCTCGCCGAAAGGCCTTCCCATCGCCGACATGCCAATTATTTCTGAGATTTTTGAGCAAATATTTTCGGTGAGCCATATCTACCTCGCCAAAGAGATTCGGGTAGACCAAAAGTTTCAGGTAGACCATATATTTTGCACATCTGATTGAATTGTTTCTAACTCATTTCAATGTTTTTGCAGACATGGCTAGACCAAAAGTTTCAGGTAGAAACATGCCACCCCGTAACGAGGATGCCACTGCATCCATGGCTAAGGCAACCAAACTTCCCACATCTGGTGGGAAAGGCAAAGGTAAAGGGAAAGCACTTGCGTTATTGAAGGCCAGCTCCGACAGTGACGGTATCTATGCCACTCACCTCTCCACTTCTGAGAGTGAGGGTGAACACTAGGAGAAGCAGGCTACAGCTTCAGAGCCCGAGGATGATGAACTGATAGCAGCTCAGAGGGCTGACCTACGATCCAAAAGGATGGACGATTCATCTAGGATCAGAACTCCTTAGTCCACCCCTACTCCTCCTCCATCTCCAACACAGGCCGTGGTCCTAACACCACTAGTACAGGGTCCTCCTCCCAAGTCTATGAATAGACTGAAGACTGAGGGAATGAGGACAATCATTGAGGAGAAGCGTCTATCCACTGATGGGGTCATTGACAGGTACCCGGAGATAATGAGTTTCCTAAAGTCGCAAAACTTCCAGATCTTCACCAAGCCTCGTGGCCCTAACATTCCTAATTGGGTCCGAGAATTCTACGCTGCTTATGGAGCCTTCATACCGCAAAGAAAGAAGCAGGCAGTTGCATTCAAATCTGTTGACTATGTAGTTGTCTTGGGAAAGAAGGCCAAGTGTGATAGTGAGGCTATTAATGTTGTCCTGGAATGTCCCGATAATATTGATGACCAGTTCCATCATCTGATCAGGACAAAGACTCTGGAAAATATGAAGAAATGGCTGGCCCCGCTTACACTATACGGTACTCCCCAATGGCTGGAGATTGGAGCATCGATTGACAAGAAGGATCTAAACAAAGCTGCAAGGTTCTGGTTTGGCTTTATCAGCAGTACTATCATGCCATCCCAGAACGAGTTGATTCTACGACAAGCCAAGGCAACCTGTATGGGCTGCATCATCGAGGAGACGATGATAAATATGGAATAACTATGGCACATGAGATGGTCATGAGGACCAAACAGCGCCAGACTTCCTTCCCCTTTCCAGTGTTGATCACCAAGCTGTGCAGATGGGCTCGGGTTCCCAGAGATGCGAAGACGGATGTGGAAGTGATCCCAGATCCTCCACTAATATCCAAAGGATCGAGGCAGAATATTTAAAGGATGAGGCAGATAAGAAGAAGGTAGCCCGCTAGACTCTTCCCCGATTGTGGATACAAACTCATTACCTGCAGAGGCATCTTTGCCTACTCTGGCCACTCGTCTTTTAGGTACATCCAGTGTTGTTCCTTCTGACCCCCTACTTCCTCTACTGCTACACTGCCAGACTTGAGGCCTTTATTTCGGGCATGATTCAAACAACCTTTGTTGATGCTATGACACCGTTGAGTGCTACCATTAATGCCCTTGCATCTAGGATAGCGGTGTGTGAGTGTGGCCAAGGGGGCACCGAGGAGGTGACAACTTTAAAGGCCGCTATTGCTACGCTGATGAGTGATGTGGATCAGCTGAAATACATAAACATGTCCATTATTTTTGGGATGGTGGAGATTCTAGATGTGGCAGAGATGCCTCCGGATACCACCAGAGATGAGATTAGAGTTGAAGAGACAACTGATCCTGAGTTCGAGGCTGAGATGGAGGAGGAGATTCTTGGGGTTGCTGAAGAGGCTTTGTATGAGGTCCTTACAGAGATTAAGGAGGCCATGGTAGATGCAGATGTGCAGGCTTCTTTGGTGGATACACCCTTGGCTGACCCTAGTGCAGTTGCTACTCCTTTTGAGGTGACTCCGGGCACTGATGCCTACGTTCAGAGTGATGCAGTGGGAACTGATGCCTGAGTAGACAGGATTCATTTTTACCTCCCTCTCTTCCTTATTATTTTTGACTTGTGGATATTATTTTGCTTGCATTTGAGGACAAATATTTTTTATTTGTGGTGGGGTGAGGCCCATATTGTGTGACTATTTTTCTGTATATATTTGGGTTTTTGAGCTATAAATGTGTTTTGCACTATTTTTGTGGATGATTGAGCTTGTGGCTCCTTGATTTTAATTGAAATGATTTTTGGACCCTTCCGAAAAAAATTGTGCTACCTCTTGTTTGTGTTTGAATGTGGTTGTTCTCTTGCAAATTTGAGTATCGGTCTTGATCAATACAGATGACTTGAATAGTGCTCATAATCGAACAAAAATGAATATGCGGTTACGATGAGGCCAAATGAAGTTGCATAGACAATATGTGAACTTTTTGCATCTCGTTGTGCCTAGCCAAGTATCGAATTGAGTCTCTTGTGATGAACATTGCACACTAGCGAAAGTGTGGAGCCTTGTTTAACATTGGTGTCGATGCCTTGTGTGATGAGCTTGTCGTGAACCATGTGTGATGACACCTAGAATATGCCCCATTGGTCCGGTTGACTAAGTGATGCAAGCTCTTGAGATGATCTTAGGCAACTTTGAAGAGTGTGAAACAATTTGACATTATACCTCTTTTTGTGGCCTACCTTGTGAGTGTGTGAACTTCGCTTGAACACCTTCTGAGCCTTACCCTTTTCTTGGAAAAAACTTGATAAAATTGTGACCTTTCTTGATCCATTATCCTTAATCCTCATGATTTGTGGTTTATGTGAATAGCCAACTTAGGCCAAAAGCCTAAGTTGGGGGTGTGGTGAAAAGACAAGGTAAATCAAGAAGTGCAAAGAAGTCCCCTTTGACCCATGGTTTTGAGAAAGATGGAGCCCCTCCATACAAAAAAAGAGAGAAAGCATGAAAAAAGAAAAAGAATGAAAAAGTTGTGGAATAAAATTGTGAAATTGCAAAAAGAATTGAGGTGTCCAACAGTCCATGGAAAGTGAATAATGGGGTGACCTTTGAGCATGATTGAGAATGATAAAAAAGAGGGAATAAAGTGTTGTTCACGCCACATTTCATGATGATAGAAGCTACTAAGCCTAAATGACCATACCTTTACACTCAACCCCGTTACACGCCTTGAAAAGACCTTTTTGATCTTGAGTGAGCTGAAATAATTGTTGATTGGAAAATATGGGCATACCTATAGGTGGAGTCATGCATTGTGTTCATCTTTGTGAGTGTGAGTGTTGCATTTGATTTCAGAGCTTTAAATTATTGAACCATTGTGTGTGAATATGGAATCATTCTTTGTGTGAGGGCATTTGAAGAAAGTATTGTGAACTTGAGAGTCTTCGGTAATAGTGAGTCACAACTTGAATCTTTGAGTGCACAATTGATCCTCCATGAGTAAGTTGAGTCTTTTTGTGTGCATTCATGATTGAGTCTTGTGTAGCACTATTTGAGACATTCTATTTAAACTGCTGAACTTGAGGACAAGCAAAAGTTTAAGTTGGGGGTGTTGATGAGTCCATGATTTGAACTCATTCAGGGCTTTATTTTAATAGATTTAGTGTCCTCAAATGCATATTTTGTGCGAATAACTGATGTAAATCCTTGATTTTCAGGTATTTGGATTGAGGAACAAAGCATAGACACTAATGAGCAAAAAGGAACAAGGTAATTGAAAGAACGAAGAAAAGAGGGCCTGATGATCGCCTAACCCATTAATCAAGTCACCAAATGGCCATGATCTTGCCTAAAGTTCAAGTGTGCGAAGCCCTGAAGGAGAAAATCAAGTCGGCGATAGAAAGGAGCAGTCGTCGAACAGTTTCGTGATGCAGTGCTAGATCGCCCAAAGTTACAGAACTTGAAGATATTGAAGGCCAAAGCAAAACTAAGATGGAATTGACCAAAAAGTGGATCGCCGAGTGGATCGGCGATGCCGACTATTGCACCGAATGGTCCTTCGCAGCATATTTTTGACTATAAATATATTTTTAAATTCTTAGTTTAGTATCAGCTTTCAGTATCAGTTATGACTTTTCAGTAGAAGTTTTATTATTATCAGTTTTTGAAGTTTTACAACTTTAAGTTTGGAGACAATAGTTTCCTTAGCTTTGAAGATTTCCATTTTTGAGAAATTGGAAGTGGGTGTCTGAAATTCTTGAACCTTGACCTTTGTAAAGACGAAATTAATTGTACCCAGTTGATGCAAACACAATTTGGTAACGATTTCTATCTTTTTATGATGTCTAGCTAAAACCTCAATTCTTGGGGTTTGATTATGTGATTATGGGTTGATTTAGTTGTTGGGTATTGTTAATTGATAGTTTAAATGTTGTTTAAAAGTGATTTCAATAAGTAATTATGGATCAATTTAAAGGGTTGTAGTTGCAAATGTAATTCTAACTTTGTGTTTTTGGCTTGCTCTAGAGAGAGGTTTTAAAACCAAGATTCCTGAATTGATGGTCTGTGGGTATTGGGTTGTGATGGGTTCAGCTCGAGAGAGTGAATCCTAAACCCTTTTCCACACATTCAGCTTGAGAGAGTGAATGGACTAAAGCGAAGGTTGTTCTTAATTGCTGCTTATTGGTGTTTGAGAGAAACCAATTTGATTCAGGATAAATTGTTCGAGAGAAAGTTTATCCCCACTAAGATCTACCTTATTCACTGATTTACAACTATTTACTATCAATTGCAATTACCCATTTGTCTACATTAGCCTATAATCCAATCACATCCCAAAAACCCATCTCTTTACTTGTTCCTTAATGTTAATTGTTGCTATTGTAGTTGATAATTATAATCAATACCCCCATATTTGATACTTGTGTCATTGTTTTTACCTATGATTGACTTGAACACATTTGTACTTGGCTCTTGAATAAAAAGCACGTACCACTCTCTGTGGGATTCGACCCCAACTCACTTTGTTGGGTTATATTACTGACTAAGGATCGTGTGCACTTAGAATTGGAAGAATTGTCGTAATACGTGAAATCATCGGGCATGAAGAATGATATACCGAAGTTTATGGCTAAGTGTCAAAATTGTCAACAAGTGAGCACCAAAGGCCTGCAAATTTGCTTCAGAGAATTCTAATTCTGAAATGGAAGTGGGAAAGGATAGCCATGGATTATGTGGTTGGCCTTCACAAGACTTTGGGGAAATTTGATTCTTTTTGGTAGTGGTTGACAGGTAGACTAATGCGGAACAATTTGCTAAGGTTTATGTGATAGAGATAGTGAGGTTGAATGGGGTGCCCCTCCCTATTATCTCAGACCGTGGTACGCAACTTACCTCCAAGTTTTGGAGGAAGTTACATGATGAATTGGGCACACAACTCACTTTTAGTACCACTTTCCATCCACAGAAGGACGGGTAGTCAGAGAGTACTATTCAAGTGTTAGAAGACATGTTGAGGGCATGTGTGATTGATTTTGGAGGTCATCGGGATAAGTTCTTACTTTTGTGTGAGTTCTCCTATAATAATAGTTATCACTCTAGCATTGATATGGCACCATTTGAGGCATTATATGGGAGGTTATATAGATCACCCATAGGATGGTTTGAGGTTGGAGATGTGAAACCTTTTGGGGTTAATTTAGTGAAGGATGCTCAAGATAAGGTGAGGAGTATTCAAGCTAAGCTTTTAGCAGCCCAGAGTAGATAGAAGAAGTATGTGAATCATAAGGTAAGAGACATGCCATTTCAGACTGGTGAGAATGTTCTTTTTAAGGTATCACCCATGAAGGGGGTGATGAGATTTGGCAAGAAGGGAAAGCTAAGTCTGCGATACATTGGTCCCTTTGAGGTTCTCGAATGTGTAGGGACAGTGGCGTATATATTGACTTTACCTCCTAACATACCGGGAGTTCATCCGGTATTTCATGTATCCATGTTGAAGAGATATCATGGTGATGGAGATTACATCATATAATGGGACTTAGTCGTGTTAGACAAGGACCTCCAATATGAGGAGGAACCGATTGCAATTCTTGATCGTGATGTCCGTCAGCTAGGGACCAAGGAGATTAATTCCTTGAAAGTTCAATGGAAGCATCGTCCAGTTGATGAAGCTACTTGGGAAACCGAGAAGGACATGCGAGAAAAGTATCCCCAATTGTTCGTCGATTCAAGTACTACTCCATTCCATCTTTAGCCTATTTTTCCTAAGTTGGGCACTCGGGGACGTGTGATGGGTAAATTGGTATCTATTGTAACGACCGGTTCTCGTCATTATAGAAAAGCCAACGGAGAAAATTTTAGGCCAGAAAACTTTTTTGTAGTAACTTGGAATTTCCCAACTTAGTCCAAATTTGAATGAAATCAGAGTCCATAAAATCTAGGGAAATCTGTTAACAATTGGGTGATCTAATTTTCCGTTTGATCACATGAGTATATATCTAATATGTTAAGGAACCCGTACGACTATACAAAATTGAATTCGGGTGAGTAGAATTCCCAAAACTGATCTTAGCGTGAACGGGTACTTTCTGAGTGTCGTTGGTTGAAGGTGTGTTGTGAAATGGGGGTATTGGAATTATTCAATTTTCTCACTGTTCTGTGCAAGCCGTTATGGCGGGAAATTATGCCACCCAGGTGAGGTTGTTGTAGCGGAGTGGTAGCGCTGTGCTGGGACAGACGCGACTTAATTCGGAAATAAACCCCCAAAATGTTTTATTCTACACTTTTCAACTTTGAGAGCTAGCAGACGACCCCAAGTACTTTCTTGACCGTTTTTCACCATTCATGAGGCTAAAGGTAAGGTTTTAACTCCCCAAATCCATTGTTCGATCCGTAGAACGAAATCTAATAGGTAATTATCGATGGAGGAGGGTTTTGATATGAAAATCATGGTGGAAAAAGCCCTAATCTAGGTATGGGGATCATGGGTTTGACCTAGGATTGGTATTATTGATATAATCCGGGTAATTAGGTGTTGTTTATTGATCCTAGCATTGTCTTGATTGTTTGTAGACCAAGAACAACCGGAAAGAATTCGAAAAGGAAAGGATCAAGTTTCTTAGGGGATTACAAGCTTGTTCAAGGTAGGTGATGGTTGTGATTTCATGATTGTGTGAGATATGTTTGTTCTTACTTCATTATAATACGTGTATGTATGCAAATGTTACACTATTGTAATGACTCGGAAAACTAGTAAGTGAAACTAGAGCCTAACGAGTGTGTGATTGAGTTTGATATGGGGTTTGAAGTTGTTAAATGAGTTCCCGAGCGTAGGTTGAGGGATTAAACATCAAGGTAAGACCCCCAAGGAACAACCAAGGGTCCTTGAGGGGGACCCTAAAGTCTAACCCCCAAAGTTGCCAAAAACCAAAAGCTGTCAAAAATTTCATGACCTACGAATGGCACCTACGCCCCGTAGGTCCATCCACGCCTCGTGGGGTTGGTCAGTAGGTCAAGGGCCCCAAATGGTGAATTCAAGCCCCAAACCACGGACCTGCAGAATGGGGTGTGATCCCACCTAAGGTCTATAGGTCTAGGGGCATAGGTCATCACTGGAAACTATCCAAGTTCAGCCAAGGTAAGGGCAGAGTGGTAAATTCATGGGGTGGTTAAATGAGTTGGGGGTCGGTTTATTTTGATTAATTAGAGTTATTTAAGGCATTTAAAAGTATTAAACTCCTTTTTCCAATTCATTATTTACCAAAACACAAAATAGAAACTACCCTCCTCTCCAAATATTCTCTCTCTAGAAACCACCATTGGAGAAGAAGGAGTCAAGGTTTGAAGCTCAAGATTTGATCGTCCTCACCCAATTTTCGTGGAGTTTCTTCCATAAAGGTATGGTAGTGTTCGTCCTTGATTAAGTTTCATTCAAGGAACCCTATCAAAAGATGATTTCAAGTTTTCAAAATCCCCCCAAAAGCTAGGGTATTAAATGTAATCATGGGTTCAATTCCAAAATGTTTTCAAAGGTTTATACATGAGGATTTATGATGGAATTGATGAATTAATGGTGAATTATGATGAATTTCCCTATGAACCCATGTTTCCCCCAAAATACTAAATTGGAAGTTTGTGATTTAGGTTGAATGATTATGAAAGCATGTTGAATTGTTTATATCTATATTGAATTAGTTGTTGAGTCATGATATTTCCCTTATCTAATGTAGTAAGCTAGATGTTTGGGTTTAGGTTGATTCATAGCCTTGAAGGGCAAAGTATGAAGGATCTATGTATGATCATGATATGAAGTATATGGATGTGGTTACAATGATAGTATTATGATCATGTGTAGAATGTAATTGTGCTATTATTGAAAACTTATTCTCAATTAACACACATGAATGATGATGATAGAATGACAAGGGCTTCTTAAATGTAAAGTTGCATCTTGAATTGGTAGGCTTAGGCATCCACTTCTTGTATAAATGAAAGTAATATGAATTGTTGTATCTTGAATTGGTAGGCTTAGGAATCCTCTTCTTGTGTAATGAATGAGTCTTGACTTAATGAATATGAATCGATAGGCCAATGGCATTCCTTTCATAAATGACTAATCAATGTGTTCTAAGGCTATGTCTTGAATCAATATGCTTATGGCATTCCTCTCATAATGAGCCAATGAACTACTGTAATGATGAATCTTGAATTGATAGGCTTATGGCATTCCTTTCCTAAAGAGTCAATAATGTAATAATGAATCTTGAATCGATAGGCTTATGGGGTTTCTTTCATGCGGATTCAATGAGCTATCTTAATAATGTTTCATGAATCGATAGGCTTATGGCGTTCCTTTCACGTGTAATAATGTTCCTTGGGTCTATAGGCCAATGTCATTCCTCTCAATTACAATAATGTTAATGTGAATGAACTACTCTATGGGAATGGAGGCTAAGCACCGAGTGGATATGGTAAGATAAAAACTATCCCCACGTTAGGTTAGGGTTCCAAAGAACATCTTCCTCTCCCATATGTATATGACCACATAGGTTATTAGCTAGTGGATCCACCTAAGCTAAAATGTTACCGGTCCTACCTTATGCAAGTAGACCACCTCTTTACGGTGTGGGGTTATGACACCGGATTCCATGTTAAGTTCACATGGTCTATGTCAGTTAAACGCTTATTCCTATCATGTGAGATACATGCTATAGTTACTTGAAAGGTTCTATGAAGTGTTGCTGGTAGTATGGGATGCCATTCATGTATTGCACGAGTAGGCTTTGAAAGGCTATGGTGTGATTCTCCAATGTCTTAATGTCTAATGAATGAATGTGCTCAAAAGGAAGCTTATGAAGAATGTTGACTTAAATGCTTAATGTTATGATGCATGCTTTACTTGGATTGTATTAAGAGTTACTTTCCTTGTCATGACTTATGAAATGTATGTATTCCTTATGCATGAGTATTGACTGAAGATGAGCAATAAAGAATGGTAAGTTCATCTTTGGTGGCCTCAAAGTGGTACTTAGTAGGAGTAGTAGTATGGGATGCTATTCTTACATTGCACAAGTATAGCTTAGGGTTACTTAAGGTGAATATTCTAATGTGATGAAATAGCTTCTATTGTGAATGTGATTGTATCTTATGCCTTTTATACTGAAGTTCATGATGTTTCTCAAAATTGGCATATAGCATGGTTTTCAACTAAAATGTCATTTTAAGCATGGTTTTTGCATGGCTATCATACTTAGTACATTTTTGTGTGCTAACCCATATTTCTTCTATATTTCTACGAAGTGTAGGGTTTGAACTTGATGTTCTATTCTTATAAGATTGGTTTCTAAGGAGCAAGAACTTGAATATTTGGTGAGTCCTCATAGTTTCGAGGACAAACCCACCATGTTCCTTCATGTCTTTTATTATTATGTTTAGAGCTTTTGTATGAGTTGTGTCCCAAAGTTGTAAGTCTTATGGTCCTAGATGGTTTGAGACAAAGTATAGAAAGACTTCTGCTTGGTTTTATGAAAATGACTTCAATTATATGGTTTTAAAGAGTTTTAAATTCCACATTATTTCCTATGTTCTTATGTTATGAATGCTATGAGACTTGTAGGAGGCTCTTCGAAGTCTTACACGTCGTGTCACGTCTGGGGTGTAGGCTCGGGTCATGACAAACATAGTATCAGAGCACAAGATTTTGGGATGGTTCTAGGATGTCTCAAACTACGTCAAGTAGAGTCTTGTTCATAAATGTGAAGCGCGCCACATTTATGAATAGGAGGCTATTGGATGTTAGAAAAATATCACTTCTGCATTCTTCATGTCGTGCCATTGAGTTTAACTTTATAAGGTCTCTCTCTTTTTCCTTATCCGATGGTCTTTAGGATATGACCACTTGAAGGACTCGTGTTACAAGGATCGAGGGAGAAAAAGGTTAGTAGTGATGCCAATTGTGGCTATGTTACTAGATGATCCTTTGTATGATAGAATTAGATGGTGACCTTTGGTGTAGATGGGTTGTTTTATGGTTATGTGTTTTGTTGAAAGATTTGGGTGAATAAGGTATTTTGGAAATACCTAGATGTGTTAAGTGAGTAGACTTCTCTAAGAAGGGTATAAGTGTAATTCACCTTGGTTTAGAATCATCTTGTGGGATGAGTGTGAAGGTTTAGTGATGATTTGCTTCGACCTTAGAATTGAAAGAAGTAATGCTTAAAAGAGTTTGTATAGGTTTGCTCCCAATGGGGAGATAATGTGCTTAGATATCAAGGTCGAGGAGTGTTCTTGATGTTCATGATTTGGGTTGACTTGAATTTTAACCTTGAGTGGTGTTGGTAGGGTTGTTTGTGAGCAAGAGTTGCTTAATGAGAACCTCCCTAGTTTAGAAGTATAGGTTGAGATCTTAAACCGGCAAGTTAAGAAATAGAATGGTAAAGAAGTTCCATCCATGAAAAATGTTGAGGAGTGGTGTCCTAGTAAGGGTTTTAGTAAAGGATGCTATTAGAGGGGACAAAGGAGCTCTTCCGGATGAAGGCACCGATATGTTGATGGTTCCTTATAGTTGTGAATGTCTTGTTAAGGTCTCTATGTTATTTTTATGATTAGACTTAGTATGGGTATACTCCCAAGGAGGAGATGGTATGTTGAATAGTAAGGTTGTTGAGAGTTCTTATATCCTTACCTCTTTCTTATATTCCTATTCAAGCTTGAGACCAAGAGTTCCTTGTAGCTTGTTTCATGTTTTGGAGTCATGTATGATTATGTGTTTCCATGATCTCCTTATGTTATGAATGTTCTTGATGAATTCATGCTTAAATGAGAAAATGAGTTTTATGAATTATGTTCCTCATGTTGATATGCATTTAGTATGAGTTGTCTATATGCTTCATGAGGTTGAAATTGAACATGCCTAAATGTGCTTTTAAGAGTAATTGCATAATGTGCTTAATGATGTTCTGATGAGCATGATTTGAGTTGGAGAACGTAATTCCTCCAATGAAATGAGAAATGTTGAAGTTGTATGCATAATGAGTTTGTAGATGTAGTTCCCACTTTCTTGTGTTTCATGGAGTATGTTTGAGATGGAATTGATGTTTCCTCCTAGTTTTGTGCATTGTTGATGATGTTTCATGCATGATGGGGTGCTAGTCTTAAGTCTTTAATTCCCTAAAGTGTTTTAAGTGTCATTGGAGGATGAATGTTCCTAAGGGGAGGGATAATGTAACGACTCGGAAAACTAGTAAGTGAAACTAGAGCCTAACGAGTGTGTGATTGAGTTTTATATGGGGCTTGAAGTTGTTAAATGTGTTCCCGATATTAGGTTGAGGGTTTAGGGTTTAAACGTCAAGGCACGAACCCCCAAGGACCAACCAAGGGTCCGTGAGTGGGACCCTAAAGTGTAACCCCCAAAGCTGCCAAAAACCAAAAGCTGTTAAAAATTTTACGACCTACGGATGGGACCTACGCCCCGTAGGTCCATCCACACCTCGTTGGGGTGCTCCGTAAGTCAAGGGCCCCAAATGGTGAGTTCCATCCCCAAACCAAGGACCTGCAGGACGGGGCGTGAGCCCACCTACGGTCTTTGATACGCTCAAATTATACCTCTTTAAAGAAGCATAAGCGATCGTTATCAAGTAAAGAACCCAACTTGTAGGTTGGGGTCGATCCCACGAGGAAACTAGTTAAGACTTTACTTTAACCAACAATTATATTCAATTAGTCAAATTACATCCAAAAACAAAATGAATAATTAAAGGAGGGGTTTTGTGAAACAAATTGTAAGAATTCAATAAGTAATCAGTAATCAAAAGTCAATTTTGGTTGTTATCAAGATTAGAGAAATAACTAGGGTATACGTGTTCCCCACAAGCTCATAACGCAGTAATATTATTAATAACAATCCTCTCCTAGTGTATTACATGCAAAGTGATAAGTTAGGTATCTCTAAATCCTTGGTCCGGCATCTAGAGAATTTCACTCCGCACCTTGGTCCGGCTACGTGTGTATAATTTACTAACCCTTACCTTTACCTCATAT
>JAJOOS010002058.1:0-32129 GCA_029582725.1 Solanum chiquidenum
AAAATAGGTATTGTTAAGTTAATCTTCAAGGTGTTTGCTAACATAACTAGCACCCTGTAGGACTACTGTTAATTTTACATATAATTTAAGTTATACACACTTACCGTGTAAAGAATTTTTAGACTACCTGTGCAATTTAACCAGTAATAGATCAAAGGCTATTACCCTACTTTTACGTTCCTAAATCAAGAGTGATATGGAGAGTGATGTTGTTGTATGATAAATTCTTTTACATATTTGTGTTTGTGGCTGCTCACAATTTTCTTTCCAGGTCCCGTGTTGCTTGAGGATTACCATTTGGTGGAGAAACTTGCCAACTTTGACAGGGAACGTATCGCGGAACGTGTTGTTCATGCCCGAGGTGCTAGTGCCAAAGGGTTCTTTGAAGTTACTCATGACATTGCTCACCTTACCTGTGCTGATTTCCTTCGAGCTCCCGGTGTCCAGACTCCAGTCATTGTGAGATTCTCTACTGTTATTCATGAGAGGGGTAGTCCTGAAACTTTGAGGGATCCTCGTGGTTTTGCTGTCAAGTTCTACACCAGAGAGGTATGCCAAACATCAATTTGACAAGTTACAACTACTATAGTTCTGTACCTTCATACTTCAATTTCCATATACAGACTGGAGTATGCATGTTTTGATGATTCCCTTGTTGACACACGGCTTAATAATATGTACCTCATTTAAATGTTGCCTGGAGTTCTTCATCGATGTTATGTTGCAATTCAGAAATACTATATGGAGTTCATTTAATTTTTTTCGGTAGTGTATCTGCATCCCATAGGGTTCTATCTTTAAGTACCCTGCATATGGGTCCACTTGTTTGTTAACATTCTAGAGGTTATGAAATATGAAGCGATTGTTCATGTTGTTTAACATCATACTAGAGACTATAAGGCCCTGTGATATTCAATTCCTTTCAGTGCATTTTATGCTGTTAATTTTCATGATTAACACCTGTCTTTTTGTAGTCTTTTTGAGAAATGATCTCATTGCTTTTCAAAGATGCTTACGTTTGTGATTTGTTTGGTTGCATTTGATTTTAATCCTTAATTCCTCCTCAATTTGCAATATACCATCAGGGAAATTTTGATCTGGTAGGAAACAACTTCCCCGTCTTCTTCATCCGTGATGGAATGAAGTTCCCTGACATGGTCCATGCTCTGAAGCCAAATCCTAAGTCCCATATCCAGGAGAATTGGAGGATCCTTGATTTTTTCTCTCATCATCCGGAAAGCCTGCACATGTTCACTTTCCTCTTCGACGATATTGGTATTCCACAAGATTACAGGCATATGGACGGGTCTGGTGTCCACACTTTCACATTGATCAACAGGGCTGGGAAATCAACTTATGTGAAGTTCCACTGGAAGCCCACATGTGGTGTCAAGTCCTTGTTGGAAGAAGAGGCAATCCGAGTCGGAGGAGCAAATCACAGCCATGCTACTCAGGACCTCTATGACTCTATTGCAGCTGGAAATTATCCTGAATGGAAGCTCTTCATTCAGATTATGGATCCAGATCATGAAGACAAATTTGACTTTGATCCACTTGATGTGACAAAAACTTGGCCAGAGGATATCTTGCCTTTGCAGCCGGTGGGAAGATTAGTTCTGAACAAGAACATTGATAACTTTTTTAATGAGAATGAGCAGCTAGCTTTCTGCCCTTCTATTGTGGTTCCAGGGGTTTATTACTCAGATGATAAGATGCTTCAAACTCGTATTTTCTCCTATTCTGATACCCAGAGGTATCGACTTGGACCAAATTATTTGCAACTTCCTGCTAATGCTCCAAAGTGTGCTCATCACAACAATCACTATGATGGCTCTATGAATTTTATGCACAGGGATGAGGAGGTATGTTCTCTCTCCTTCCATAACGGAACATATCTATCCCTGAATTTTTTGATCTTAATCTTTTAAGATTTTTTGCACAATCAGGTTAACATTTTTAAAATTTTTACCATGTGTAACAATAAGTTAATTTTCATAGTAAAGGTGAATATAGTAACTTAAAAGATGGGGAAATAGCCAGTTATGTTGCACTGATATTGTAAAAGTTCTTTACATGTCGGTGTATGTAACTTAAATCCTACGCTAATACCACATAATACCAATACGTTATTGCAGCAAATGGCGTGTCTTTAGCTTAGCTTGGAAGTCCATACACATTGAAATAGTTTGTCTGATAGGTTGACTGTAGTGTCATAACTTTTAGTTTATTTACTGTTTTAATTATGATGTTACTTTATAATTGTTAATGTCTGGTTAATTACAGATCGACTACTTCCCTTCAAGGTATGATCAAGTTCGCCATGCTGAGGTGTATCCTATTCCTTCAACAGTTTGCAGTGGCAAACGCGAGAAGGTTTGTTCCTTTTTACCTATTATCTAAACACTTGAAGCTGAATTAAGACTATAACTTATGAAGCAGTGTAACTATATATCCAACACAACTTATTTTAACTTTTGTGCATCTGAAAATTTCTTACAGTGTATCATTCAAAAAGAGAACAATTTCAAGCAACCAGGAGAAAGGTACCGCTCGTTCACACCCGACAGGTAAACATGATTGACATATCTTAAACTGTGTTGTTGTTAAGTTACATTTTCAGTAGTTCTAAACCCCATCTCCTTCATTCTGTTTGATATACTTGTTTTTTCATTCACAGACAAGAACGTTTTATTCGTCGGTGGGTGGAGGCCTTGTCTGATCCTCGTATCACTTATGAAATACGCAGCATTTGGATCACATACTGGTCTCAGGTCAGTACTCTATCCTACCCTATATTTATCTGTGTTTGGCCGAGGTAGATTTAGGGTAGATTTTTCTGGTCAAACTGAACTCGTGCTTTTGTTCAAATATGCAAAAAAACTTTAGAAGGCATACATATTATAAGATCATACTCATTCTAAACCTACTAACGACAAATTTAGAACTCGCCTCTAGACTATTAGGTCAATTTTTCTCAAGCTAGACTTTATCTTGGCAGTAAATTTTATAGAGCGACGGTTGATTCTGTAAATTTCCTGACAATGTTAAATGGATTACTGCAGGCTGACAAGTCTCTGGGTCAAAAGCTTGCATCTAGGCTTAATGTGAGACCAAGCATATGAAGACGAAGCTTTTAAATGGTTTCAGAGGAAGTGATGATCTCAATGCGAGAGTTTTTAATAACTCATTCCAGTTATATAGCAAGATGTATAATGCGACAGATGATATTTAGATGAAATAAGGAGCATTCCCAATACATATGCATTTGTTATGTGTTGCTGTTGTAATATGAATGAATGAATGAATGAGTGAAGCAATGGAAATTACAAATAATATTTCTGTACTAAGTTGTACACTTATTTATCAGTATTGTCATGAATGTTTTTGGGTCCCAACACATAGCATACAGTTGATTCGTATGGATATGGTAAGACTTAAGTCATCTACGGCCCCTTAAAGTTGTTCGTATAATTCACTTAAGACATCTCAATTAGGGGTTGTACCTATTGAACACCTCTACCCTTCAATACATGTACCTATTTAATACTTTTTGATGACATGACATTATAAGTGCAATACACATTAAAGAGGCGCATGAAGCCAAAAAAAATTTTTCTGGACCAATAAAAAATGAACATGTCAACAAAAGAAAAATCATAATATGAACATAATTATTTTAAAAGAAAAATGGCATTTGTTCCCCAATTCATCTTTCCCAATGGGACTTTTCAATTCAATAGTATTACCTAGAACCCTCGTCCACCATTCCTTTTCCACCATCGACACACCCCTTTCTCAAATAATCCATCATTCTTTCTTTCTAGCATCATTCTGTCATTATCAATATCATGGTTGTTGTTATCGTCATCGAAAAAACATTAATTAAATAAATAATCAGTCAAAACACAATAAATCAAAAGAGTTTATTGATAAAGATTTTCATTTGAGTTGTGAAAAGAATTTCATCAATAACAAAAATCAAATTGAGTTAAAAATAATTCTGGCGAAACTTCATTTTTCCTGACAAAACTAATACGAATATGAAATTATTTTCTTTGAAATCGTTAAAGAGTTCAAAAGGTGGAGTGAGGATGATTATCAGAGTGCACGTGGTTTTAACCGGCCACCATTGTGTGTGTTTTGGCAGAAAAAAAATGAGGAAGAATGGACGTCGGGGGTGGGTGCGTTGTTCTGGGCTTCTGCAAAGAAGAAAAGGGAAAGAAAGGTTTTTTTTTTTTTTGCTGAAAGCATAGATTTTAGAGTATTTCCTATATTATGGGCCAATACCACGTGTCATTTTTTCATTAGTTTTATGCCACGTTAGTGGCGAGTGTATGACATAATCTCTAATTTTTGTTTATTGTTAAAAAAATGTTCGATAGGTATTTTTTTTAACTAATAAAGATGTTCAATTGGAACAAACCTAAAATAAAGTATCTAAATAAAATATGCGAACAACTTTAAGGGGCTGCAGATAACTTAAGCCATTGTAAATATGCATTTGCTGCATTGAGAAGGAAATGCTTAATTAAGAAGAAGAAAGTGAAGTGCTTTAAGAAAGTGAAGTGCTTTAGTAGATGTGGAGCACCAACCCTCTTTTTGAATAAATTGAAACTCGTATGAGGAAGTATTAAATCATGATCTAAACACTAATATTTTTTGTGTTTCAATTTATATACGTTAGTTTGACTTGATATGGAGTTTAAGAAAGGAGGAAACACTTTTAAAATTTGTGGTTTAAAATAAATCACAGACATTATTGCTACGGTTGCATTAATTAGTTAATTATGGATGAAGTATGAACAAGTTTGATTCCTTTATGGGAAGAGCAAAACACGGAGGCGAAAGAGTACAATTATAGAGGTAATATATTTATTTATTTTTATTAAGCAGAAAAAAAAAACTACTTTAGTTTAACAACAAAAATATATTAACAAGAATTATGTATTTATTGTTGGTATAAATTGAAATTTTCTTAATAATTTGTTGTTCATCTTTTATCAATTATTATGCATATATTTTCAAAATTTTACTATTTTTTTAAAATACAATTGATGTAATTATAATTAAAAGTCGTAAATAAATAAATTTCCACTTACTTTCTACGTAATAATTTGTCTAATTCACTTCAATTGAATGTCTTCTCATATATTTCAAGGCTTAAATTAATTAGACTATCAAATAATAAACTTTAAAAAGACATTATATTTGGATATTTTCTAAAGCGTAACCATCACTACAATATTATTGATTTAGACCTATTTTGTAATTAAAAATGATATGAAGTATTATACAAATTAAAAAATAATAGTTTATTTAGCAAACTAAATTAAGCGAATCTTAATTCTATTTTTAAATAGTTCTAGAATATTTTTGGTAAGTTTGTATAACAACTGAGTTAATTGAAAAAGTTTTCAAAATATAATCAATAAGAAGTTAGGTAAAATCTAAACATTTGTGATCTTACTGTACAATAATTTATATATGTCTATTTATGTCTTATGAAATATTATAAGAAAGAGTATACTATTCATTGGGAAAAAAATTAGTTATCAAGTTATAATTAATGATAATGTAGATTTTTTACTTCCCTTTTCATTTTTTCCATTTTCTTGATGCAAGCACTCTACACTATGATTTCTTATTTCCCTTTTCATTTTTCGGTTCAAGTTTCTCAGGTACCTAATTTAATAATATGGGGTTTCTTGATGAATATCCTGAAAGTGTTGGCCTATTAAGATAATAACCAGTTTTGATGTCAAGAATGTTGTTAGATACGTTTCTTGAGATAATGATCTTGTTTCCTAAAACTAGTTTAATGTCGGAAATATTTGAAGGGAAACCTAGGTTTGAGTTGTTCTTGATTTTTGAATGAACAAAAGTTTTATGTTGTTTTCTTTCTCGTTATATGATTTTTTTAATGTGATATGTATGACATCGTTATATGATTTTTTTAATGTGATATGTATGAAAGACAGTCTATGTATTTTTACATCAATATATCTAGACAATTTTATCTATCATCCTAGACTTTTTTTATCCAAAACTTTTATCAGAATGGAGGAGAAGAAGGGCCTATGTGAAAAGTTTGGCATGTTGCTGCTGGTGGTGATGTGAAGTAGGTTTCTAATTATCTTTCTTGTGGTAAATCATATGGATCTTTTTAAGAACCACAGTTCATTCTAATATATTGTATTGCTGTGATAAAATGTTTAAACTAATAACTCTTGTAACTTGTATTACTTTCCCTGTGTGTTCCCTCTCTTTTAATTATAGAAGAGGGGTTGATAAAACAAAAGAAGAAGAAGGAATCGAGAGTACTAGGATGGAGAACATGATGTCGTCCGAATAAAGACAGTTTTGGTGTTCGGAGCATTTTATATAGAAATCGCACTTCGAATGTACTGCATTATTTATTTGACTTATCAAAGTTTTCTCGTGAGCTTACTGATAAAAGAACAGTTCAATTCTCAGTACAGGACCTCTCAGATGCAATGTACATTTTGGTATGGCAGAGGGCAATAAAACTGAATCTTCTGCCTGACAATAACACATCTTCCATTTGCTAGAACACTCATTAGTTACTTCCTACAGGTTTATAGCTCACTCTGTCAAAAGGAAAAGATTGAATCCACGAATGAAGTAGCACTCGAACTATGAAACAGTAGATAATATCTCGCATTAATATCGTGATAAGAAAATGGACATTGGGCCTAACTCAACTCAAAATATAGCTCGGAGGTGAGAATTTCCCAAGACCGTATAATGAGATCAAGTCCCCCATCCCACCACCAATATAGGACTCAACAATATGGAAAAATGAATCTTTTGGCTAGCAGAGGAAGGGAAGGTTGGGAAATTCACAATCTTGAATGAAATGCTTGAGCTTTGCTGAAACATCACATATTAGAATGCTTCATAGTTTATGTGATAGATTTAAGAGCATCTGTTCATTTTTTTCACTTTTTGTTGAGATATTCTGTTATTTCGTTAAAAATTTTGCCTTTTTTGTTGGTCAGAGGGTCAATCCCATTACTATGGAATCAGATTGTTGATTTGACATATAAGTCCAAGTTTGAGATAGTGAGAATTATAGAAGCAGTTGAGTAGCACTCTCTGCCTCTTTAGTTTCTTGATTCTATATCACACTTAATGGCTTCACTCTTAATGACTCTGTTGAGTAACATTCTCCAGCCTAGAGTTGTTGAGAGACATTAATTGGATCTGAGAAAAAAGTACGGAAATGTTCTATCAATTGATCCTGGCAGTAAGATAAAATATTTCAATTAAGTCTTGGTTTCCCAGACTAGTTGATCTATTTAGAAAACATGGCTTGATTCTCTTTCTTTTGTGCCCAAGTGAAAAGTTTGTAAATGCAATGCAGCATGTTGCTGCTGATGATGTGAAGTAGATTTCCAATTATCTTTTTTGTGGTAAACTATATGGATCTTTTTAAGTACCACACTTCATTCTAATATCTTAGGATTTCTGCAGATACTTGCACTTTGATTTTCACCACATATGCCTCGCATGTTCACTTTGAACTCCTTCCATCCTCTATGATCAAATTGAGGATCTTTTCATTAAAAATAGGTACGTCTCATCCAAGTGTAGATCTATTTATAAACACACACGTACACATATTTACTATCTTGTATAGAGTTTCAGTTCCCTCAACCCCTCCTGAAATTCTGCATATGGACGGGTCTGGTGACCACACATTCACATTGATCAACTGGGCTGGGAAATCAACTTATCAACTTATGTGAGTTCCACTAGTAGCCCACTTGTGGTGTTGTATATAAGTAACATTCAGAAGTGGTAAATCCCATCTCCTTCATTCTGTTTGATATACTTGTTTTTTTCATTCACAGACAAGAACGCTTTGTTCGTCGATGGGTGGAGACCTTGTCTGATCCTTGTATCACTTATGAAATACGCAGCATTTGGATCTCATACTGGTCTCAGGTCAGTACTCCATCATACCCTAGATAACCTCTAACCTATCTATCTTGGCAATAGATCAACCTTGACTCCTGTTAACTTCACTTAAAGTCGGAAAATAATCCCAATCATGTCATATAGCGACGAGTGATTCTGTAAATATGCTGACAATGTTAGATGGATTACTGCAGGCTGAGAATCTCTGGGTCAAAAGCTTGCTTCTAGGCTTAATGTGAAGACCAAGCATATAAAGTCTAAGCCTTTAAATGGTTTCCGAGGAGGTGATGATCTGAACGCGAGAGTTTCAATAACTCACTCTAGTCATACCGCAAGTATAATGCGGTGGACGATCATATTAAGATAAAATAAGGAGAGCATTCCTAATAAATTAATTTGCATTTGTTATGGTGTTGCTGTTGTAATATGAATGAAGGAAGGAAGCAATAAATTAATTTGCACTTGTTGCTGTTGTAATATGAATGAATGAAGGAAGCAATGGCCAATGGAAGTTACAGATAATATTTCTTTTCTTGTGCTATAAGTAGTACTTATTTATCAATTTTGTTATGAATGTCTTTGGTCCCAACATATAGCATACCGTTGGAAACTAGGAGCGTATATTAGTTTAACCATGCGTTTTTTTTTTACTTTAAACAATTCTACGTTAAGAATTGATTTGTATGGATATTGTAAACATGCATTTGCTGTATCGAGAAGAAAATGTTTAATTATGTAGTTAATAGTTGAGTGACTGGTCAAAAATGAATTTTACTGTGACATAGCTATAGGTTCTTTTTATGCGTCTTCTTGAGTGAGTGAAGTGTTTGACATCTGCATTCTCTCAAATTTCAATAGATACTGCAATATCTGCATCACTAGTTCTAGCGGAAGGTGAACATCAATTAAAATAGATTTAGCTTCTCTGGTTTAAAGTCATACGATCCAACTATTTCTTATACCCCTAATTGGCACTGGGTAGTTTTAATCTTGGTATTCATCACAACTCCCCATGCTAATAAGAAAAGGGTCTGGTAGCGCATCAATGTTTTGATCAAGCAGAGACGATCTCAAACATAAGAATACAATATTTTTCAAGAGACGGTAGACGTAGGAGAGATTAAGAGCTTCTCTATAAATCATCGTTGCTTGAGCGTATGTAAGCCCTACATGTGGAGCCCGAATGATTCTTTTTGAGTAAATTGAAAAATCTTAGGGCTAGTTTGGTGTGAGGGATAAGAATAAATAGTCCTGGGATAAAAAAAAATAGTCATGCGATAAAATTTAGATGTTTTGTTTGGTTGACATGTTTGGGATAACTTATCCCACCATTTATAGCATAGTGATGGGATAAGTTATCCCATATATATGCCATATACATGGTGGGATAAGTTATCCTAGGATAACTAATCTCAGTATAGTTAATCCTGGGATAACTAGTTTCCAACCAAACGACCCCTTATGATTAAACAATAGACCACAACCTAAAACTAAATAAGTTATTGCAAACATTTTTAAATAATAAATAATATATTACAGATTTAAAAATTAGTACTAAAATAGTATAAATCACAATTATTGATAACTAAAATTTTTTTTTTTTTTAAAACAATCGAGAATTCTTTTAAATTTCTAAATCCAAAAGGCGCCTGATTAATAATTTCAGTTATATAAGAAGGTGACATGCAGTATTATAGGGCATTGTAGCGACATCTAAGGGCATAGTTCGGTATTCCGTTAACTCTACGCGAATCACTCCTTTAGTGCCATCTGTGTTTTCCCCCCCAAAAAATAGTGAGTAACTGAAGCTAATTTTCCATCTTCTCTTCTTCCCTTTCTTACAATTTTCTTGATCTAAGCCCTCCACAGACTGTACATTCGTTACTTCCCTTTTCGTTTTTCAGGCAAATTTTCTTACTCAGGTATCAAAATTTGTCACTTTCTTGAATTTAATCATAGGTAAAATTGGGTTTCTTGATGAATTCATAGAGGGCAATAACTTTTTGGTACTTTCCATGTCAAGAATGTTGTTTCTTGAGATGAAGATCTTGTTTCCTAAAATTAGGTTCAATGTCGGAAATATTTGAGGAAAGTTATTCTTGAATATCCAACAGAGAACAAAAGTTTTCTGTTTTCTTTCTCGTATGGTTTTCAGTCTAACAAGATGGAAATCAAGAAACTACTGAAGGCAATTACTCCCTTTCTTGTTTTGAATTGATATGGAGTTCAAGAAAATAAAGAAACTTTTGGATCTTGTAATTTTTAAGTAAAAAAACGAAAATAGACATTCTTGAATATCTATCCAATACAAACTCATTATATGATTTTCAAGAAGGAAAATCAAGAAACTGCTAAAGGCGATTACTCCCTGGTTTCATTTTGTTTGTATGGTTTTTGAATTGATATGGGTTCAAGAAAATAAAGAAAGTTTTGAATCTTGTGTTTCATTTTGTTTGTATGGTTTTTAATTGATATGGGCTCAAGAAAATAAAGAAAGTTTTGAATCTTGTGTTTTTAAGTCAAGAAAAGAAAAGAAACATTCTTTTTGTAACAGACTAAAAAAGAAAGTAAGACAAACAAATTGAAATTGAGGAAGCACTTTAATGTTTTCCGAGGAAAGAAAGGACTTTGAACTTACGCACATAATTTCTGCATTATTTTATTCTGTTAATTTTACAATAGAGTTGCTCTGTTTGCACTACTAATTGCTAAGGATGTCACGGAGTGTACTGAAGTTGACACATCCATCTATATTACTTGTATAAACCTAGCTGCTTAATTATTACATGTGTTGCAAGTATCAGAGGTTACAATTCTTGTGTTGATATGTTCTTATATTTTGCATATCCCACTTAAATTGATTCACAAAGGCGATGGTTTGGTAAAAACTTTGTGTTTCAGTGTCTGTAGCCTTTTAATTATGATGGAGAAGGGAGATCCTTCACAGAAATTATATACAAGGATGCGACTTTGGGAATTTCCAGACCAGTATGTTGTTGAACCTACTGATGGATCCTGTGGTTCGTGCTTGGAGATCAGTCGCGTAGATGGGTCTGTGAAACTAATAGGTTGCTTCTTTTCCTCTTTATGAATTTCTGCCGGACTTAAACTATTTATTAAGCTAATGATATTTATTTCTGGTACTTGTTCTCTATGTCAGATGAGGTTCCAGAATGCAATTCGGTTCGTGTTCCCAAAATTCAAAAAATATTTGGTGTTATAGGCATACTAAAGCTTTTGGCTGGTAAGAACTTTTAGGAAGAACTAAAAGATCAAGATTTTGTTTTTTATATTTCAATAGCAGGTCAGCTTTCAGACATACATCAATTAAATCAATAAATCTTTACATTATCAGAAAAAATTACCCTTTGTTGCTAATTCTCATGAAGATTTTGTTTCATAAAATGATCTCACACATATACAAAGTATATACCAATGTCTTGGTTTTGCTCAATTATGCATTTGACGGGTATCTTACATCTCAGGTATTGAGCAAAAGCAGGACTATGAAATTTAAGACAAAAAACTCATCATGTCATTGAAAAACATTTTTTGACTATTATCCTTTTCTCAAAAGAAGATTGAAAAGACATAACATGGTAGAAAGAAGTTGGAAGAGAAATATTGATTATGCATTTGATTGGTTGATATTAAAGCTTGCTCTGATCTAGTGTGTGCTGCTCTTGTATTCAGGTTCATATGTACTGGTCATAACGGACCGTGAATGTGTTGGATCTTACTTTGGGCACCCTATCTTCAAAGTTTCATCGATGAAATTTTATCCTTGCGATCAGTCTCTCAAGAACTCTACTGCTGAAAAGGTAGGATTACAAATTCCTATTTAATTTCCTACCCTATTTCTTTGTAATCTCATGCTGGTGTCTTCTATTTCTGTTCCTATATTCTTGCTTTGGCTTTTGGCAGAAAAACATGGAAGCTCAGTTTTCAGCACTGCTTAATGTCATAGAGAGGACTCCTGGTCTGTACTTCTCTTATGATGTCAATATAACATTGAGGTGAATTGTCTTTACAACCTTCTGACTACTTATATGTTGCCTTTTTTCTTCTTTCCTTGTCTTGGGGTACCATTAGAAGTTAACTAACAGCCTAGCTGCTTATTTCAATTAACAACTACTTATTAAAATAAAATGTTATTATTATAATACTACTAAATTGCGTTTTAGCATTTTGGAGGATCTTTTTTTCCTTTTTACTCAGGGAAAATTTATTTGGTATAGTGGAGGAGATGGTATCTCAAGCTTACCATCAGTAGCATTTACATAAATTTTAATCCCTCAAAGTCTTCTTCTTGCTAGCGGACGCTTATTTGTTTATCCTATGCTTTGAGATGCAATTCTACTTAAAGTTGAGTATTTGCTGGATGAGTTGTAAAACTCTAACTATCATTTGATTGTCTTATTTTGGGATCCTATGTGTTATGTCTTCATCAATGCATGAACGATGAAGTTTAGTGATGAAGAGATATTGCAGTGCAGATCCAGTTAAGGATCCTGTACTGGCCTGTACAGTATTTTTATTTTATAAAACTTCTACAACGATGACTGTGATACCAGTAAAAATAAATGATGACCTTTGAAATAAATTTTTATCTTGTTATGTGCTGAGCTGCATCCATGTGGGAACAAAGTAAAATAAGTTTCAGAGCTAAAGCCTATCTCTTTTGACCACTTCCATTTCAAACCTCAGAAGGAATCAACATATTATTCCACATTTCCTGTTTAGCCTTGTGACTAACAAACTCCATGCAGCATCAGTCTGTAACATTACAAATTGTCCTTGTAGAATAAACTCTAAGAGCCGTTTTTTTTAATGTTCCGCTAGGCACACAATCCATTTTCTACATAAGTATATATTTCCAAAATTCGAAGCTTAGGACTTTAGTTGTTTGTTCTTTATGGAGGCTGTTGGTTAGCGTATACCAGGCTACTTTTTTTAACTCCTCTATGTTGATCTCATATCATTGAACTCCTGAGAAGATTTTAGGTTACTTTCCTCAACAACATATTAAGGCAATTTCTCTTCTTCTTTTTATGTTCTTTTTTCATCATCTTTCTGTATGGACTTATTTAGGGTACCATTTTAGAGGTGAATTTTATGAGTTAAAAGAACTTTTAAAATATAAAAGTATCATTATTTGCAATTTGGAAGTGTTACCTTCTGCTGCCCACATGGAATTTACTTGACACATTCATATTCCTGATTATCTTTCATCTGATTGCTAAGATATCACGGTGCAGTGTTTAACAGAAAGAAACTTATGGTTCACACTGCAGTGCTCAGAGACTGCATGATTTGGGTGATGAATCCAAGATGCTTCCTCTCTGGAGACAAGTAAGTATTTTATACGTCCTACTGCTGTGATGGCGTAGCTCTGATTGCTTATATTTATCTAGTACATGCAGTAACTTTCTTGCTTCCGTTATGTCTTAGTTGGTTGACTAGCAACTGTGATTCAAATATTGCTTTAATTTATTTTATGCAGGCGGACCCTCGATTTGTTTGGAACAACTATATGATGGAACAACTGATAGATAACAAGGTCAGGTATCTATGTGCTTTGGGTTCATTTTATTCTCCCATTAGAGTGTTGACTCATTTGTTATGCCTTGCATTTACAGCTTGACCCGTTCTTGCTTCCTGTTGTCCAAGGCAGTATCCTTGTAATTCAGTTAAATACATGAATTTTTCAAGTAGTGTAGCTACTTTAACTCCTGCATAACTAGAGATTATTGGTACATTTTGATGAATACCTTAACTTATCATAAGGTTTTCACAATTTCCAAGCTGCAATTGGAAAAGACATTATTGATGTTACGCTGATTGGTAGGAGGTGCAACAGAAGAGCTGGTATTCATTTCTTTTTCTTGTTTATTCTCTCAACTTTGCAATTTGATAAAGCACGGTGAATACAAGTAATGAACAAGGTTGCAAATATTGTTATGTGTTTTATGTATAGTCATCCATTCTCATTAACTTGTCTATGAACTGAATGCAAATTAATAACAATTCATGTTGCAACTTGGTCCATGTTATTCAGGTCCTCTGTTTATTTAGTTTTATTCTCTTTAACTTGTCTATGAACTGAATGCAAATTAATAACAATTCATGTTGCAACTTGCTCCATGTTATTCAGGTCCTCTGTTTATTTAATTTTATTCTCTTGGTTACTGCAATTGGCTCATTAATGTAGGCACTCGAATGTGGAGAAGAGGGGCTGATTCTGATGGATTTGTTGCAAATTTTGTGGAAAGCGAGCAAATTATCCAGTTGAAAGGGTATACAGCATCATTTGTTCAGGTACACTGCTCAAAGTTTGATTATGACTTTTTTCTACACTAACAATCTTGTTGCTCATGAAATACCCTTTTATACATGTGTAGATAACTGAGGGGGATATCTAAAAATTCTGTCACAGTAGAGTTTGATGTTGAATTGATATTGCTGTGATAAAATGTTTAAACTAATGCAGTAACCCTTATAACTTGTATTACCTTCTCTGTGTGCAAGTTGTATGTCTGTTCCCTCTCTTTTAATGATTGAAGAAGGGGTTGATCAAAAAAGAGAAGAAGAAGGAATCGAGAGTACTAGGGTGGAGAACATGACGTCGTCAGAATAATGAAATAACTAAATCAATTATCAAGATGGTTTTTGGTGTTCGGACCATTCTATATAGAAATCCTGCAATATTTATTTGACATATCAAAGCTTTCCCGTGAGCTTACTGTTGAAAGAACAGTTCAATACTCAGTACAGAACCTCTCAGATGCAATGTACATTTTGGTACGGCAAAGGGCAATAAACTTAATCCTCTGCCTGACAATAACAAATCATCCACTTGCTAGAACTTCCATTAGTTGCTTCCTACAGGCTTATAGCTCACCCGTCATAAGGAAAAGACCGAATCCTCGAAGAAGTAGCACTCGGACTATGAAGCAGTAGATAATATCTCGCATTAATACCATGATAAGAAAATAGACCTTGGGGGTAACTCAATCCAAAAGCTAGCTCATGAGGTGAGAATTTTCCAAGACCATATAACAAGATCAAGTCCCCCATCCCCAACCAATATAGGACTCAACAATATGGAAAAGTGAATCTTTTGGCTAGTAGAGAAAGGGGAGGTTGGGAAATTCACAATCTTAATATAGATTTAAGCTCATTTGTTCATTTTTTCACTTTTTGTTGAGCTATTCTGTTATTTCATTAAAATTATTGCCTTTTTGTAGGTCAGGGGGTCAATCCCATTACTATGGAATCAGATTGTTGATTTGACATATAAGCCCAAGTTTGAGATAGTGAGAATTATAGAAGCAGTTGAGTAGCATTTCTGCCTCTTTTAGTTTCTTGATTCTGTAACACACTTAATGTGCTTTTCACTCTTAATGACTGTTGTGTAACATTCTGCAGCCTAGAGTTGTTGAGCGGCATTACTTGGATCTGAGAAAAAAGTACGGAAATGTACTATCAATTGATCTCGTCAATAAGGTATAATATTTCAACTAATTCTTTGTTTTCGAACTAGTTGATATATTAGAATACATAGTTTGATTCTCTTCTTTTTTTGTGCATATGTAATAATAACTCGGAGGTAATCTGGTCTTTGATTTTTTTAATGTGATATGTATGAAAATCATTTATGTATTTTTAAATCGGTATAGCTAGAGAATTTTATCTATCGTACTTGACTTTTTTTATCCAAAATGCTTATCAGCATGGAGGAGAAGGACGCCTATGTGAAAAGTTCGCAAATGCAATGCAGCATGTTACTGCTGATGATGTGAAGTAGGTTTCTAATTATTTTTCTTGTGGTAAATCATATGGATCTTTTTAAGTACCACACTTCATTCTAATGTCTTATGACTTTTGCAGATACTTGCACTTTGATTTTCACCACATATGCGGGCATGTTCACTTTGAACTCCTTTCTATCCTCTATGATCAAATTGAGGATTTTTTCATTAAAAATAGGTATGTCTCTTCCGAGTGTAGATCTATATATAAACACACACACATATGTACCATCTTGTATAGAATTTCAGTTTCCTCAACCCCTTACTAGTCGTAAATCATGGGGGATTACATGAAAATATGCTCTTATTTCTGAATCTCATCTACCTGGAGAGGGATGATAATGGAGCTGGGATGTGCGTGGACCCATTCTAGACAGAAGCCATTGGGCCAGGCTTGGTCTGTAAATCGTGAAGGTTATGATGGGTTAACCGTAAAGAATTTTAACTGTTCTTTTTACTCTTTATTCTTTCTGGGGAGGACAAACCAGTTAAATCTGGCTTACCAAGAACTAGTAAAGGAATCCAGTCTAAGTCAGCTTGTTACGCTTTCATAGAAAGAACTATTAGAAACAAATAATTGAAGTAGAATGTGCCATTTCATATTATACATCTCAAGAGCAAAAGATTATGTCAAAACAACTGTATGCATGAAGAGACAGCAGCACTAGTAGCGAGGAGAGAGCTCTTTTTCTTATTTGGTTTGAAAATTGGGGAGAAACTGAAAATCTAAACCAAATAGCAGACTGTATCAGGAAATATTATGAGAAAGAGAGAGTGAGAGAGATAGGACAGATAACAATTAATTGCATGGTGTTGTTTAGAGACTTTAAATTTGCATCCATCATAAAGTAATTATTTCTCTTTGGTGTTTTGTCAGGAACAGGAACAGATGCACTTTCTTTACCACTCTGTTTCTTGTAGTATCTAATTGTTGACTGTTGTTTCACCTGACCTTGATGTTAAATTTGGATTTCTTATTCTCATGGTCTAGGTATTTTCTGCTAAATGAGAAAGGTGAGAAAGTTGAACTGCAACTTGGAGTTTTGAGGACCAACTGCATTGACTGCTTAGACCGTACAAATGTAACTCAGGTACCTTCCCTCCTGTGGAAACATTACTATCATTGGTGCTTGATGTGGATGCATATAAAAACGAGTTTCATTTCTTAGTTCAGAGAGGAAAATACTGACATCACAACTGCTTGTGCATATTTTCCATTTAACTCTTTAAGAATTGTCGATTGTGGAAGGATACAACATAATAGTCACTTAGCTTTCTCTACTTACCTTTCAAAATATTCAGTTGACAATTTTTCTGTACATAGACTTGTTAACTAGAGATGATTTTCAAGTTCATAATTTGTACTGCCCTGGTTCTAGGCAGGCTTCTATTGAATGTCCTGACTGGGAGTGAATGTTATTTCCTAAATCTAGAAAGTTGGAAGATTCACTCTGGCTTAATATTTAACACTGTTTTCTATAATTATTCATTTGCTGGTCGTGGGACTGGGATCAGGACAGGGAGGGTTGATATGGTTGTGCCTTGGGACTTAAACCACTAGAGAAGCATGTACCAACTAATAGATTCGGATCCACTTTTTTTCAACTTCTCATCACACTTTACGGATGCCCTAATTGATGATGTTTGTTTGCAGAGCATGCTAGGTCGGAAAATGCTTGAATTCCAACTGAGAAGGCTTGGTGCTTTCGATGCTGAAGAAACTATCAGCTCACACCCCAACCTTGACGAAAGCTTCAAACTCTGTGAGAAGTTTTTGACATCTGTGTTAATGCTTCTATGTTGGATAGATATTAAGCTTCTTTATCTTGAACTGTTTATTCTTTTACCTTAAAAACTATTTGCAGTGTGGGCCAACCATGGGGATGATATAAGCATCCAGTATTCTGGTACTCCAGCTTTAAAGGGAGATTTTGTCAGGTAACAACTTTCTTGTTCTGCTTAAAGAAGATGGTATCATATGACGGCAGCATTAGTACAAAACATATTTTTGGAGAGTGCATTAATATAAATGCATAGATAGTAGGATTCAAATCCTGACAGTTCCAAAATCAACGAACATTATATAACCATCATTGACATTGGTACTAGTTTTTGGCCAATTACATTCATATCAAGAGTAAGAATCTGGGATTGGATCTTTAAATGCCAACTGCACAATTCCATCGATAGTTTATCTCAAGATCATGATGGATATAGCATACAACTTTAGAAGTTATAGTAAAAAAATTGATCTTACGACTTCAAGCTTTTTCTTTCGTCAATCAATGTCACAATAAAATCGACATTGTTGTTGATATGCAGATGTGGTCACAGAACAGCCCAGGGGGTTCTCGCTGACGGATGTAATGCCCTAACACGATACTACTTGAACAACTTTGTTGATGGTACTAAACAGGTAATGATGCTTCTTTCCACCAATTAGTTGTTACTCAAGTCTGTACGTCATATCAAGTTGGTAGCGTTCATTATGTGCTGTCACTTGCAACTTGGTTTCATACTTACCCGCCAGTTGAAATTTTGGAATGCATTCTTTAAATAGTACTAAGCTTCATGTATGCAAGCCATCTGCAAAGTATTAACTGAACCTAGTATCATCATTTGCAGTGTGCTGCCATTTTATTGGATTAGTTTCTTGTTGACTTCTAGGAGATACTCTCATTAAGAATGTTTAACCTGTTATGTGTCCCAGTATCTAGGTTGGAATTGGCTGCAACAACTTTGAGCTTCTATATTTCCAATTTGGACACTGAATTCTTTTATGCTATTTTTTATATCATGAAGGATGCAGTTGATTTATTGCAAGGACACTATATTCCGGCTGTCTCTCGAGATATGAAACCATCATCCCAAAAAGGAAGCATTGAGACTAAAGCTGTGAGTCTCATTACTTATTCTGCTGTGATCATGCTTAACATGCTCCTATTTATCAGATTTCTGTGATTAGACCATATTGACATACTAAATTATTGACTTCACCAACACTCTTAATTGCATCTGCAAAGTTGTTTTGACTCAAGACCAAAGTGTTCAATCTATTGAGTAGTGACCTGTCAGTCTTATTCTTTTCTTTAACTTTAGAGGATTGACAAATTTATTATTTTTCCAACACAGAGACTTGGCCCAAAGCATATGCTAGGTCTTTTTTGAAGCCAAAAATTAAATGTGTTCCTTATCGGCTTAATTCTCATTCGATTTTTTATCCAATTAGCTAAATGATGAAATTTTCTGTTTCTGGGCTGGTTTAACTGTTTTTACATCACGGTATCTACTCTTCCAGCTATTTAGTGTGACTACCCTTAATCAGGGCTTACATAATGTTCTTTTTACTTCTTTGTATCTCATTCCCTTTTTCCTTTTTCATGAATATAGTCTTAAATGTGCAGTATTAACTTTCATTACCATTTGTTGTAATCAAGGCCTACACTTGCCTAACAAGTATCTTATGTGATTACAGTCGTTTCCTCTGGCATTGGCGCTAATATTGACTGGGTTGTTCTTTGCTATGTTGTCGCTAAGGAAAGGTGAGTTGGCATAATTTGAATGTGTTTCTTATTGTGCTCTTCAACAATTATCTTTGAAGATGTGTTAAAGAATCCAAATCCTGTTAATGCCTAACAAGTATCTTACCCATGTTTCCTGTTTTGTACTTCCCTATCTATAGTTCGACATGATCTCCGGAGTCTGCTATATGCAGTGGTTTGGGCAAGCATAAGTTTGGGCATAGCTGCATTTGTGAGAGCCAATGGTCGAATGTTCTGTAACAGGCCTAGCCTGCACCAATCAAGGCGTTGATTTTGGGTTCAGAATGCTTGGTAGTAGCTATGTTTGCTAAAATTGCCAGATTTTTCATTTGCTTTGTAAAATTTTGGTTATTGTGTGTTCTTTTCATGTCTTTGATAATTTTCTTTTTGATCATTCATTTAGAAGGTCCTAGTTACATGATTATTTGTATATTGAAATGGTTATGAGTTGATATTTCTAGAAATTGAATCTCGGCTTCGCCATGATTTAGTAACTGTTACTGTTACTCTCTAAGTTGTATGATCTCTTTGTTTGTCTTATGATCCTTTACCCTTGATGCATTATGTCAAAGTCCCAAAAGAGGGAAAAGGGTGGTGGTTTCAGCTAGTTCTGGAAATGTTATGTCATGTAGTCATCCTACACAACATAGTTTTTTTTTCTTTTTTTTATGTCATGTGCGCCAGTTTGATCGCACTTGGACTATATATATTCTATTAGGTATCTGCTACCTCCCACCAAATAGGCATCAAGTAACTTTACTCACCAAAGCACATAGATAAGAAGAAATCACCTAAAGTTTTTGTCTTTGTTGGGATCTGAATTCTGGTCTCTCATGATTTTTGCCCACTTCATTGACCATGAGACCACACTCCTGTGCAAACATGATGTGTATTCAAAGAAATATTGTTTCTACTAAATGAGGTAAATAATTTGGTCAAATTAGATCCACTAGAATTTAAATCAGAACATTGTGGCATCCAGATGAAGTATTTTTAGGGTAAACACTTACTTGGCCTGCTTCATCTATTCCTAATAATGCTTCAAAATTTATTTCTACTACTGAGATAAACAGCAGAAATATGATAGTTGTAAAAAGATAGCTTTTTAGCCTTAAATACATTACTTGGGATGACTTGGAATGGCATAGGGAGGCCAATAGAGGTGAAACTGGATCTTATAAGTAACAGTGATCCCAGACAGATCCACTGGAGAAGATGTCACATAACCTTGAACGAACAGAAAATCACCAGTTCCTCCGACAACAGGATGGTTAGATGGCTTTGTATTGTGTGTGCCTCCCACGACTGATATTGAGCCTTTGTAATGATTCATCATCAAAGTGATCTTAGCAATAGATATGCTCTGCAGTCCATTGAACGAGGATGTTATCGATGTTCCTTCAGCTGTCCCAACTATCTTTGAGTTTGAGTTGGGTTTTAGAGTTAGGGGATCTTGGAAAACATATACGGTGCCAAAAGGGGTCGTCGTTTGGCTTATGGCCGGTCCTGCAACACCATTCACTATAAGATATGCTGTTTTATTTATGGTTTCGTGTTGAAAGAGAGTAAAATGGATAGATTTGAGTTCATGGTGGTGGTGGTGAGAAATTGAGCTAGCCTCACGAAACAAGAGGACGAAAAGAAGAAGATAAGAAAGAAAAGAAGAGTAGCATACAGAGAGAGCCATTGTAGTCTAACAAAGCAATATGGTTCTATTATAATACAGAGGTTACCACCTTTTCCTTTCTTTTATAATAGCAGTATCAGTGCTAGTTTGTATGCACTTCAACTACTTCATTCGGTGCCTGCTACTTTTTATTAACACAGTTATCAAGTAACTTTGTCCATCGAGGGTTAAACAAATAGGAAGAGATCACTTAACTTTTACTAGAAATTGAATATTGATCTGCCATTTTCACCTACTTCATGAACGCGGACCCACCATTGACTTCAAGTTTTACCCACAGCCTTTGGCCATGGAATTAATGAGTCCTGCCATGGCTTTACTTGGAAGTTTCAAAGTCTCCAAGCAAGACGACTGAGATGGACAGAGTCTCAAAAGTATTTTCGTGAGTGGTTACGTTTAGGTAAAACATTATTGTCACGAAGAAAATGAAGTCAATAGAAAAGTTTTTCCACCACGCCCTAGTACGTGATGATTGGGTTATTAGTCATTTATCTTGACAATTCTGGCACAGAAGGACCAAATTATTGTTCAATATTAATATGATTTTAATCCGAGAAGAAAACAATTTCTTGGTGTTGAATATTGTTTATATGACTTAAAAGAAAGAAATGAAACAACGTCAAGGCTGAACCTGAGATTCTAATTACAGAGCCAACAGGTATAACCAAGGGCTATTTACTAACATTGGCCTATGAGGCTTAGCGATTTTTTTTTTTAAAAAAAATGTAATTAAAGGAACAACCAGAGCTTACTCTATAATTTTGAAAGAATGACTGATCATCCTTAATATCAGAGTCAATAAACTTGGAGATATTCCCTTTGAAGCATTGTGGACATTAGCAATGTTGAATAATTGTATCTACTGATCTGAGGAAGAACACGGTAAAAGTCATGTAAATGACTCATAATAGCAATGAGTTTACATTTTCTTTTCTTTCTCCAAATGAGGATACAGTCGTTGGAAGTTCAAAACTGCCCATACCAAGTGTCGTAAACCAAAATCAGGAAACTATACCTTTGGGGAATACAGTTTGTAGTCTGCCAAAAGAGGAAATTGCTAATGTGAGACGCACCTGAAGTTCGGATCAGAACATCAGGATCAGGTGCCAATCCCATGTATGTATGCCTCTCTATATCTACCAGCTTTATGACATGATCTAGCTCCATTTTTTCTTCAGTTATATCTGCATTTTGAGATTGGTTCGCATTGAGTTCTTGGATTTCGTTCCATTTCTCTTGGCAGGATGCTTGAACTGCGTGCACGATCTCATCAGTAGAAGCGTAGGCCACACAGATAAGGAGACTGCTCTTGGTGTTTTTGGCAGTGACTTGCATCGCCTTCTCAGCTGCAACTCTAACCGGCTAGTCAAGAAACTTCAGGTTCCCCACGAAATAAATTCTCACTCCATATTCGTTGATGTCTAAAAAGCAATTTCTTCAGCTCATATTTCCCCCCATCATTTTGCCTATCACCTTCCATATCCGATTCTGAATCCATGGTGGCTTGTAGGATATACTGCAGCTTGACTGCTGGGAAATTTCCAGTGTTCATCTGTATCAAAATGTATGTATTGTTCTTAAGAAATGAAAAGTGATGTTAATGGAAACAGCCTCTTCACCCATAAAAGGTAGGGGGTGAAGTTTGTGTACATCCTACCCTCACCGGACTCCACTTGTGGGATTACACTTAACATGTTGTTTGTTTCTTGGAAAATCCAGAAGAGCACCTTTCCTTCTTCATCCAGAACACAACCCTAGTACAGTTCACATGTGTTATACAAACTAATTCAAGATAAGTTCTGTTTGGTGTGTTATTAGTTTCCTTCTGTATGTCCATGAAGATTGAAGGGCTTTGTTTCTATGCTCTCTCTTTCACATTCTATCACTCCCTCTCTCTTCCACTATGATAGCTGCTAACTCGTTTAACTCCTGTTGTAGTTGCATATCTTTCTGCAAAAACATTCATTCAGGCATCAAAACCAATATAAGAAACATCCTTAAGTCATCCAACTTGTGAACCAAAAACAAAATAATATAAGATTCTAAATAAAGGATAATAAACAAACAGGGTCTTCTTTTATTCGAAACGTCTAGTGATCTTCAACCAGTTATGCGCTTCAATATAATTACCGGGAGTAAGCGCTATAGCCTGCTTCCAATACTCAGCAGCTTGATCGAACCAAGCCTCTGCAATTTCAGAATCTGCCTGTTGAATGGCCTGTTCTCCCCAGCCAGAATAGGTAGTTCATTCCTTTCCTTAGAACCGTACTTGAGAATGTCTTACCTCATACAGCTCAGCAGTCAAAGTTTCTTCTAGCACTGAATAAGAGATAATGAATGTTACAAGAGCATTGTTGTTTGGTCCATCTAGTAATATTGACCGATTTCCTAGTCATTGCCACATCAGACATTAACTATTCCCTTCAAAAGATAAAAGATTAACATATACCAAGCAGCAACTTACCCTGGTAAAAGAAAAGAAAAGGAACACAAAAACCATAGTGAACATTCAACGACAAACATACAAAGAATGATTTATTTTCTATATAAAGCACTATTAAGTTGTGTTCTCCCCAATTCACCTTGCAGAATAAGATACTGAGACAGATGTGTAGCCAAAAAAATAAGTCCATCCAGTATGAAATTAAGGCGGATATTGCTTCAGTCCACATCCTGGTAAACAGAATCAGCAAGTTTTTGTTGCACTGTTGTCTTTAGCTCAGTTCTAAATTATAGAGCAGTCTTCCATTTCTTCTTCTTTTTTACTAATAATATCAAGATAATTTTCTCTTTCTTTTGACTTTGTGTTAGTAATTCTCTATCCTATATGCATAGCTTTGTGTTAGGTACCAAGAAGGTTCAAAATAGAGCTAAGGGACAATTTGGAGGCAAAAGTAGGAACTTGAAAGCTATTTCGAGCAATAAAAAAGAGAGAAGGTCCACTGTCACGCTGGGAAGCTCGCGGCCAGCGTGACATGGTGGACCTTCACTTCTCGGCACCACCTTCTTTTATTGGTCCACAAATAGTTCCCGTATCTCCATTTTGTCCCTTCATGGTAACTAACACCACATTAAACCACTAATTAGGCCAATTCCACAACACCAAACAAATCATTCAAATATGATTACATGATTTCGACTCGACCTAGTATAATGGAAAATATTGTCCCAAGAACATGAAAATGCACTGAATTTTTAATTGCTCAAGTGCTCTTTTTGGGGGAATGCTTACAGTGATGTATAGGTCTGTGCATGTATACGGAACAGAGGAAAAGAAGAATTGGAAGAGAGGGAGTATTTATTTGATGAAATGAATAACTTTGAGGAGGTTAAACATACTCCATCATTAAATTGTACAAATTTGATGTATCTGCTCAGTTTATAGGGAACTTTAATGGTGTATGCAAATGCATGTTCGTGTAATATTCCTTTTAATTTTTCTGTCAAAATGGAAGTAACGGATTCTTCCCACTTTTAACTCTTGTTTTATCCACGGGGCTTTTAACTCTTGTTTTGTCCACTCTCTTATTCAGTCGGGATAGAACTTGGAAGTATACGTATGAATTATGATGTAAATTTTTCACCTATATCACTCAAGTATTTTTTTTACAGAGGAAGGATAACTGCCTCTTCAAGTGTATTATATGCAGCTTCAGTTCTTTTAACTTGTAATAATTCCCATAAATGATAAAACTTTTAAATCTTTCAATATTATTTTTAAAGTCATAATTTAATCTACATCTAATTTGCCTTTATAATCTCTGTTGAAATTAACGAAGTGACATACTTTGGATACGGAGGGGAAGCACGCGAGATACATTAGAGACATTCTTTTATAAAAAAAAAAAGGTTAAGTATTGGGTAGTCCCAATTTCAAATCAAAAAACGCAAAAAATTAATAATAGCAAAAGTAGATAACACCTTTAGCAGTCCAAGTCTCATGTCAAACCTCTACACTCAATCCTGTTAATTGTAAGCCAAAGAAACTCGAACACTATCGATATTACCTTTACAACAACAAAGTATTTCGAATAAATCACTAATATTGGTATGTAGGGACCGACAACTATATTATCGTCGCCATTGTCAGTGAGGCACATCCTACCCTCACTGGGTATGTTGTTGTCATTGTCAATGCAAGCTGTAATATTCTGCCACCATCCATCAGCTAAAATGAAAACATATCCAGTAGCATCATTGGTGTCTAGTCCTCGAGCTCTTGGGCAGCACCCTCCTCCGATGAGGTTGATTTGGGAAAGAATTCTTCACCAAAATACAGCTCTTGAAATATCTGCACAAAATGCACAAGAACACCAAATCAGGATACTGTCTCTGAGTATCTACCCTTCTCCTACATCACTATAAGGCATAAGCCCTTGTGAAATGCATGTAAACGGGCCATGGCAAAGACGGAACAAGAAGAAGAAAGAGGGAGGGAATAGGGGGAAAAGAAGATAGGGACCAACATAAAAGAGGTCCATTTAAGAAATGCATGTTTACCTTTTCTGTAGCACCCAGAAGATCATGGTAATATGGACTCCCATCTGGCATGGGAGTACGGATGATGTTATCTAGTACATCCTGAAACTGATGGACAAAAATTGGAAAAATCAGGACAACTATCACAAACTCAGGGACCATTTGGTGGCATGTCGGATTAAATGAGATTATTAGTTCCTGGATAAATAATTAATTATTTGGGGATTGTAAGGTCATCACAACCTGATATGCTGTGTTAGCCGCTTGGTACAGTTGGCTTAATCATGATGTACCTTAACGGTAACCCAATCTTGTGTTATACACTCTTGGATTAAATTACCAGTCCAAGAGTAGTCCTCATGCAGAACAAGGGCATTTTATGATCTATAAGAAACTAAATTTATTAACAACTCTACAATTTTTGATTTTCCATCACAAATTCATCTCAGTCCATCAATCTAACACTAATTATCCATAATTTTCAACCATGAAGTATATAATGTACAAAAGAAGAATCACAAATAGGTCTAAAAGTAGAAAACAAGATTGTGCATAGCTAGTGAAAATTATATATTTCAAGACATAGAAAGAAAAGCAACATGATATTTGAGGAACAGGAGAAGAATAATGAAGCGAAAAAAACAATAGAAAATGCAAGGAAAAAGAAATACAAGACAAACAGAAGGAAAGAGACGGGGATCAGCTGAATGGAGGAAACAAGAGGAGATTGGAGGCAGGAAAACGTATATGTCAGCTTTTAACATGGCTCTTTTCTCTCTCAGGGTTTGTTAGTTTTTTAGGGGTGGGGGGATCAGCCCGGCTGCAGGGTAAAGCAATCTGCAGGAAAGGAGGTAGCAAGATGTGACTAGAAAGGCTCTGTGTTGGAGGAAGATGGAGAGCAAGGAAGGAGGAATAGAAATGAAGCAAACGCTACCCCTAACCCAATTTATAAGTGAGGATCAGAAGGGTAATTCTCACACTTGCCATGAGATCTAATCCCTGGATATAAATACCAAAGCCTTCCTCTGGGATAAAATTATGAGCAAATTGGCTGATAAAGTAATCAAACTGCTCCACTCTGACTTCCAACTTTACACAAAAGACGGGATTGATAAGGTTCAAGAATGATTAATTTCTGTGTCAACCGACCAATGAACTATGCTAAGTACTAATATACATGTTAGACATTTTATATGATAAGTTGACAGCCTATATCAAAATGTGCAGAAGATTCTGAACAAAGATACTTCAAAACCCTGAAGAAACAAAATTGACGGACTGCAACAGCCCAAAATGAAATGCTTATGACAGTTGTTTCACCGCTTTTGCAAAGAAAAAAAAAAGCAAGATGAAAACCTTAGCAAAATGAAACAAGAACTGGGGAATATCCTTATAGAATCAAAATGGAAGAGCAACAGCGTAGAGCAAACCAAAAACAAAACAGGGTATTAAAAGGTTATAGCAGATACCTTCGCAAGTTCCTGAGTATACAAGACACTCCAAAGTAAAGCAGGCTTTGCATCCCCTGTTTCACTTTGGTCCTCCGCAAAATTATTATTATTCCCAGAACTTCCAGAAACAGGAACATGAAACAGCACATTGATGGCTGCATGTAATAGCTTCTTACCCTGAACATCATCCTCACATATAGCTGAAAGATAAGTCAAAAACCTGAGAGAGAAAACAACAGACCGATTGAGATAGGGTAAGAAGACACTCAAGGAATTAACCAAAAACGTGTAACTCCATTCCATTCAACTTAAAAGTATCAACTACTACTATATTTAGATATATTCACAATCAAACTACTGAAACCACATTCTTAGAGTTGCCAACATGGTTTCAAAAGCTTAACAGGGAATATTTGTTATATAGGTAGCTGAACAAACTTGATAGATGTCTGAGGATGAAGATTGAGTCATATACAGAACTTATTAACTTAAGCATAACAAACTTGGTGTTTTTCAATGTAATATTTTAACTTTTGAATAAAGGTAATTAACTTGAGCAGTAACATTCTAAAAGTGGAAGGCAAAGGTAATTAACGTGAGCATAACATTCTAAAAGTGAAAGGCGGACTAAAGAGCACATCCTAAAAAAGAAAATGAATTCTGAGTTGTGATATGTTTATAGGGGTGAGTCAGAAGACCATACAGCATTAGAAAAGTGGTGAGTAAAATAGACATTAAGCGGGTGAACTCACATTCCAGAGGGGCAAACAGCTACATTGCTACTCAACTGAAGCACATGGATTGCTGTGACCTGCTCAGGGAAGAGAGCTGGGGGGTTGGGGGAGAAGGGAATTGATAAGGTAAGAAATTCAAATATTTATTACTTAAAAACAAAAAGTGGGTTAAGAATCTATCTTACATCTAGGAGGAAAAAATGCCAGACAATTGGCTACATCCAGTTTCAAAGAGTGCTTTGAGATGCATATACTCCTCACCAGCTTCTCAGTTGTATTTCGCGAGCCAAAATCATGAGCATCAGGGGAGGAATGAGGGAGTGGTAATTGAACCACAAAAGATGGAGCTAATATCAGTTTATGGCTGAACAATTCTTGTTCAGAAGCCAAGCAAACACCCTTGTAACTCCCACTAGCCTGTGAAATAATCAAAGCGACATGTCAACTCATGAACTCTACAAAAGTTCAGTTGCACCAAATGAGAGGGTAGTTAAAGGTTTATATGAACAAGAAGAGAATCACTTTGAACCTTGTCCATAAGGAGAGAATTAACAGGCATCCGAAGAACCTAGAAACAAGTTGAAGTAAAGATAGACAATTAGCCTCTGGGAAGATATATTAATGATAACAACAATTCAAAGAATTCCAGAAAATTAAACATCAATTAATGAGTATTGAAGAATGGACACCATAAACAATGATTCATATGTTTAGCACAATAAGAACTACTTTTTGCAAATTTCCGGATACAACTAAACAATGAATGACGGAATCAAGACAAAGAGATCTTTTTTATTAAAGAAAAAAGACTAACAGAAGAGAAACCGAATCAAGGTGATATCTTCTAATTGACACGTAAAAAGCTGAGCCCATTCAGATGTCAAAAAAATAATAAAGTAAAACTCATTTAGCAGTCGTCAAAAGTAAAGAATACTCAAGTTTGTTTGAAAAGAGCTTTTTTCAATACTACAAGTAAGCTCATCAACATTTCTAGCTGTAAAACAGTAGGGCAAATCATCACAAACGTATAGCTAGCATTCTGAGGAATAATAAAACAAGGCCAGCAACTAGCTATAAAACTTTCAATAGACTTTGTGGCTAGAGCTAAGCTCCCTAAGTTACATGCTGGGAGACCTGATACATCATCCAACTGCAAATTTAAGACCCTTAGTAGCGCTCTTCAGAGCTATGTTATGCACCTCTCATACTTCCTTATGATAGATTTTCACAAAACACAAACTCTTCTCTATTTTGAGGATGATGGCAGGGTTGTGAGAAATTATACAACCAAAATGAAAAAGGACTACAAACATAACGCATATATGGAATATCTTATATTCTCTACCACGAATTAACAACACGAGGGGAAAAAGGAAAAGAAACTCACTGGAACCAAAATGCAAACTAAGTGATAATACGGTGGAGTTATCCAAGCCAAAAGATGTTAAAAGACGTACATAAATGCATCCTTTGACTGCAGCACGACGACAAAAGGCCTGCGGAAGTTCCCCTTGACCATAGATGGGGTAAATCATAGCACCGGGTGCATTAGGAAACCTAAAGTTTGAGAAAAATGGGAAAACTATATTCATGAGAAGGAAACTTCAGATCATAAGATGTCAAGGCATATAAAGATAACTTTCCATCTAAGTGGACCAATTATTATGATTAATTACTCTCAAGAAAGAATCTCATTATCTTTTTCTGATAGTTCCAAAAAATGACTAACTAGTTTTGAGGATTTGCCTTGTCAAAAAGGCAAACCCAACTTTACACAGAGCTCTCCAGGTTGACTTTTGATCTCTCAGTAAACCATCTTACCACTACAAGATCAAGGTTTTGACTTAGCATAAATGCTCAGGGAAGAATTGACAGACGTGAAAACACAAATGATAGGCATTCCAAAGTTAGACCTGTTTCATCCACACATGCAAGCATAACCTAAGCATGCATCCTATTGAACTTATTTTTTGATATACCAGAGATGCAAATGGACAATAAAAATATATTAGCCTAATAATATAATTTCAGGATTTCCATAATTAGGAGCATGAATCTCAGTTGTGGACAAAGCGGAAGCTAAACAGCAAGTAAATGGAAGAGGTACTTTCATGATTAGTACACAACCATTTATGTACAGATGGACAAGGTACATTCAGGACTACTACACTAATGTTTCATGTATTGAAGAAAAGATGGAAGAGGTATTTTCATGATTTCAACATGAATGTTTTAAGTACAAAGGAAGGGTGAGAGTAACCTGCCAACGGATGAGTGATAAAGGGCCAGTCGATCAATACCATCTTTTGTCTTAAGAACACTTTTGCAGACATCTCCATTCTCTTGATCATACTCTGCCATAGCTATTGCATATAGAACAATCCTAGAAAACATAAAAAATAAGTTCACTAATAAGTCAGATGAATTAGCTCTACCTAACGTATGGTAAAAAAAAAAAACTCCAAGTGAC
The DNA here is from genome assembly GCA_029582725.1 of Solanum chiquidenum. Classification (NCBI taxonomy): domain Eukaryota; kingdom Viridiplantae; phylum Streptophyta; class Magnoliopsida; order Solanales; family Solanaceae; genus Solanum; species Solanum chiquidenum. Next base: position 30,116 of record JAJOOS010002058.1, read on the forward strand.
ATACCAAATTCTGGACACACAACCGTAAACAGTTAATATTCAAAAACCATCCCAATTCTGGATACACAACCGTAAACAGTTAAAATTCATAAACCATTCGCATTAGTTGAAAGCATGATTCGTAGACCTTACAACATTAAGGAAATACAAGTTTCATTAATAAAACAATCTAATCTATGGTTTTGTATGTCAGAGAATTCTAATAAGCTTATCACTTACACCACAATTTTATTTTATTTTTATCACTTACACCAAAATTATAAGATCCATGTCTAGACCATGGGAAAGACGTCCTACCAATTTTTCAACAATCAAAAAGAAGATGCAGTAATGTGTCAGAACTACATTGCAATAGCAGGAATCATACATTTACTACATTGATGTCATGGAAATCAGAAGTAACATATAAAAAACACTAAATTACTTTGGTCTAGGAACAGAACAAACAATTATCCTCCCAGTTCAAATTGTTTATAGTATAGTATAATATATTACAGAAGTAAATGCTCTACTTTTGGCATGCTTTCATTCAATCTAATGAAAAGCTTCCTAGTTCCTAATAATTTTTTTATAAGGTTTCCTACTTTACTAGGCAGAGACATCACAATCATACAGGAATCACACAATCAACTAATGCTACATCTTCCTACTGTCTATAGAATGGAACAAGCATACAACATAAGCAAACGACACCGAAAGCAAAAAGGAATAGCAGAAAACAGGAAACTGTGACTAACAGAGAGAGAAAGGCGATTCGATCTGTACGATTTTAGCTTTGCAGAGAGCCCCATTTTGCTTAAAAACTCCACAAACGGACTCTCTAAATCCTGCTCTGAGATGCTCTTACTTTCGCTACTCTCCCCACCATCAGCAGCTGCTGCAGCCTCAAGATGCCCTTGTACCAGCTTGAAGAATCTCATCAGCTGATTCTTCTCCGTAAAGCTTAGTTTCCGATCCTTGAATATTGCGCGGCGCGAGTCAGGTACACTCTCCAAATTGCCCTCTCCGTCACTGATAAAACTCCCATCTATGCTCTTGAACTCCATGTACTGATTCACCTCAGACTTCAAAATTAGATCAATCATAGCATCTGCACACAGCAAAACCCTAGGCCCACTCAAATCAACGTTGAACTTTCGAGATTGCTCCAAGGGTTCCGGAGAGTAAGAGGTGATTTCAACGGAGGAGTAGAGCGGTCGGGTAGTGAGAGGGACCCGAGTAAATCCCGAATCCATGTCGGATTGCGGAATTGGGAGATTGGCGGAGGATTGAGATGAATGAGATTCAATGTATGTAGTGAATTCCTGAAGTGGAAGCGAGGCATAGTGGCTACCGTATGAGGGGTTAGGATCAAGGTGAAGGACTGATTTTCCGGCGGCGGAGGCAGCGGCGGCGAGTATGGCCTCCGGCAGACCGGTGCCGACCACTATAAGGTCGAAGTTGGATGGTTCAATTGGAGGATACGACGTAGTTTCATCCATCAGCACGGTTTCGTCGACCGAGCAGGAAATCCAGCAAAAATTTTAGACTAAACTCCTTCCATATCAAAATATATAGGTGGACTTGTTTCTCATTTTCTCCAGCTTTGGGGTATTCAAGAAAAAAATGAAAAATGAACTCAACTCAAATGAATAAAATCAAATATATAATACATAAATATATCCTACAATCTCCTAGTATCAACGTGTATAAAAAAATATATTTAAATTTGTATAAAGTTAGTTAAGTAGATACGTAAGAATGTGTGTTATCACATATAATGTCAAGTTACACACGTATGTCTACTTGTTTAATTACATACAAATTTAAATATATACTTGTTGTACATATGTAAATTTTAAAAATTTATATATTAGATGAATTCAAATAAAGAACATGTATTAAAAAGGGCGTGTATTATGTGATATTAATTACAAGGGAAACACATTGGGTTGGGGGGGGGGGGGGCAAATCACAGAAAAGCTATTACGAAGCTTAAATGGGAGTATATGGCAAAAGCCTGAGTCAGGAGGAT
>JAJOOS010002060.1:0-39071 GCA_029582725.1 Solanum chiquidenum
CCTGCAAAATATAATAAAAACACATAAATACCAATACAAAAAGGCCCTAGACACACACAACTTGTAAGTGAAATGTATTAGAAATACCGTAAACTCACAGTATATCACCAAGTCCAACTCGGTATTAAGCCTACTAATAAGTTCATAATTTGGACTCATTTAGAGGTATATTTTGATAGAATTAGTGTCCTCAAATTCATATTTTGTCTCAATAACTAATGTAAACCCTTACGTTTCAGGTTTTTGGATTGAGAGACAAAGCATGGACACTATCAAACGAAAAGGAACAAAGCGGCGAAAGAACGGAGAAAGGACGCCCTGAGGATCGCCTAATCCATTAAGGCGAGTCGCCGAAAGGTCCTAAATCCTGCTGAATGTTCAGTGTGTTGAACCCTAAAAGAGAAGGTCAGTTATGTGATAAAAATGAGCAGTCGACGCATCGCCGAACATTTCCACGAAGCAGTACTCTTTCGCCAAATGCCTCAAAATGTGAGAATGCTTAAGGCAAAAGCATACAAGTGATGAACCAGACTGAACGGCAGATCGCCGAGTGTGTCGGCGATCCTGACTAACTGCGCCAAATGGTCCTTCGTAGCACAAAATTTTGAACATTATAATACTTTTAAAAATTGTTACGTAAGTATCAGACTTTAGACATAAATTTTTATTTTGGAGAGTAATAATATTTCAGTTTTAGTTCTTAGAGATTTTCGAGACATTGTGCTTCAACTTGAAGATTTAAAAATTTTCAATTCCAACAAATTGGAAATGGGTCTCGTAGAATCTTCATCCTAGACTCATTTAAAGTGAATATAAATCATACCCAGTTGATGTCATCTTGATTCGGTATCATTATTCTTCTTTTTTTCTATGTCTAGCTAAAACCCCAATTCTTGGTGTGTGATTTTGTGAATATGGGTTAAATTTACTGTTGGGTGTTTCTTATAGTTGGTATATTCTTTGTTTAAATGTGATTTCATTTAGGATTTGTGTTTGAACTTTAGAGATTGTAGGTGCAAATACGATTTTATCTTAGTGCTTTTGGCTTGCTCGAGAGAGAGGTTTTAAAACTAAGACAACTAAATCGATAGCCGGTGGTTATTGGGTCGTCGTGGGTTCAGCTATAGAGAGTGAATCCTAGGCCCTCTCCCACACTTTAAGCTCGATGAGTGAATGGGCTAAGGTGGAGGTTGTGCTTAAATGCGGCAACTCAGTGTTCAAGAGAAACTGAGTTGATTCGGGGTAAGTTGCTCGAGAGAGAATTTACCCCCACTAAAGTCTAGCCTAGTTACAATTATTCAGCAATGTATTATCAATAGCATCTTCCCGATAGTGTCTTTTATCCCATATTCCTATCACATCCCAAGAATCCCGTCTCGCTATACTCACATCTTGTTATTTCTGCTGTTTTAGTTGTTAATCACTACAAAACCCCATTGATAATTAACTCTTGGGTCACCCCTTAGATTTAGTATGTTAGTATTCGATAATGTTTATAGCTAAGACTGATTAGAACTTGATTTTATTTTTCTATTAATTCTCAAGACCACTCCCTATGGGAACGATCCCAACCCTTGGTTGGGTTATATCACTACACGCGATCGTTGGCACTTGAATCGAAGTATTGTCCTGATACGTGAAGTCAAAATGGCGCGCTGCCAGGGAGTGGTCTTATTTGAGAATTGTTAGTTTGGTAAAAGTTTTTGTTCTTCTTAGTTGTAGTTCTACTTACTTGTTTGTTAGCTTTGTTTTGCTCGTTTATATTGAATAGGACAGTGGAGCATGTCTAATAGAGATGCTGATAAAATGGATTTGTCTCTTCTGAGAATGATGTCCCTTAGGGTTCACATCCTAAGTTTCTGACAATTGGAGAGGGAGTCAATCCATGAGTTGTGGCTGAAATTTAAGTCAATCTTATTGCACCACCCAACTCATGGAATTTTAGAAAACGTGGTATTGGACTATTTCTACAAAGGTCTTGGCCCAGAAAACAGAAGAATGGCTGATCAAATATTTCTGGGGGGTATCTCACGACTACCCTATACAATAGCAGCTCATCTCCTTGATAACCTAGCTATGACCAACAAAGTGACTGAGAATGTCACGACACGGGGTTACCCCTAGATGTAACATGGCGTAGTTGACGCCGAAGGGGTCGCATACAAGCCCTTAGCATAACAATACACATAATGTCATAAGAAATAATGCGGAAAATTAAAACTTTTCTAAACAGAAATCAAACTTCAAATTTCATATATAAAGAGTTGTGGAAATACTAGACTTGTCTCATTAAAAACCATCTAAACATAAGACTACAAAATTAGGGACTTAACCCTTTACATCAACGAAAGTCTTAACATAATAAAGTACGACTAAAACTAAGACTGAAATAAACATCTGGTCCTCGACTTGAGGACTCACCAAAACTTAGGGAATAGTCGACCCAAGCTTTACTTTGAAGAAAGAAGTAATGAATCAACGTCTGGGACCTGTACTCATGGCTTGAAGAAAACAAGGGGTTAGAACAAATATGTACTAAGTATGGAAACATGCATAAAAACATTTAAATATGCTAAATAGGACATTTTTCTTGGAAGTATGCATTTATCAACTTTGGAAAGCCAATATGCATTTCAAACATAGAAGACAAGCTATAGTCACAGTACTCTAATAACATAGTAATATCAATACCTTAGTAACCTCTAAGAACACTTGTGCAGTGTATGGTTGGCATCCCTTAATTACCATAATCTTCAAGCTTACCATAATCCATAGTCATAAATGAGGTTATACAAGTACATGAACTAAACATAAGGAAAGTCATCTATTCATATATTATCATACCATAAGGAAGCCATTCCATAACATCCTAATAAGTCTCCTTGTGCAATGTAAAAGTGAAGTCCCATACCCCCACTCCTACCAAGTAAACCCATTAAGAAGTCATAGTATAGTTCCTATCATATTCATTATCTTATTGTTATTAGGGAATATTAGCCATAACCGACGTAGACCATGTCAGCTACATGGAATCCGATGTCATATAAACTCACACTGAAAGAAGGTGTTCTTACTTGCCGAAGGTAGAACTAATCATATTTAACTTCTAAGTGGATCCACTAGCTAAGTCCTATGTTTGGCACATAGTTATGGGATAGGGAGATTGCTACTAGAAATCGAACCTATTGCATTAGCGGAGGAGGTTCCATCTCATGAGATTACTATAGATAACCCAACGTATTGCATTAGCGGAGGGGCCTTTTCCTCATTGTCCATATCCACTCGGTACAAAGCATTATTTCTCAATTATACATTAATTAGTATGGAATTGTATCTACATGTGTGAAGGCATACTTTACCCTTCGTTCAATACAACTCACTAAATAGCTCATAGATTCATTTAAGTGAGAACTACCTTTCACCTTAGAATCAACATTTTAGGGTGAGTAACTTTCACCTCATTATTCATAGTGTTTTCATGAGAACTATCCCTTTAATCAATACAACAACATTAACATCATCCTAGACAATTTATACATAAACATGTGTAAGGATAGGGGAAATTAGTCTTCCAACAACACCTCAATTCACACAATAGTCATAGGATTCTCACCTTTCAAATGAGTTCATAAGTTCATCAATAACTATCATCAGTCATGAACAATCCTTCACAATTTACCCCTTGCAAGGTGATGAACCAAGTCTCACACTTACATTGAGGATATACTATCATCAACATGAATAAGGCAAGGTTTCATAACCAAATTAACAGAACCATAATACATAGTAGAAATTACCTTGCATCAACACCTTCATTGAAATTCATGAAATTGGGGTCATGGGGTAGTTCATGGGTTCATGGGGAGTTTTACTATAAAATCATCATTAAAACATCAAATCATCCATAATATACATCAAATAACATAATGAAAATGTTTGAACCCGTGACTAGAATGAAAATCCTAGTTTTTGAACAATAAAGCCCATTCTCAAAATTTAGTTGAGACGGCTTCATGGAGGAAAGTATTCCATGAATAAAGGTTACCATACCTTGTTTGATGTTTTCCTATGAAATTTGAGTGAAAATCTTGGAGCTTGAAACCTAATCTTGAGCTTCTTCTACGTTCTTCAAAGGAGTTTAAAGAGAGAAAGTTCTTGGGGGGAAGTTGGTTTGATTTTGAATTTTATGAGTTATGAGAGTTAAAAGACTTGTTTAATACTTAAAAATACTTTAATAAACTTAAAAAAACTAAATAAAACCGTCCCTACCCTTAAATAAATGAATTAGTAATTTACCAAAACACCCCCTCTAAGGCAGAACCAAGACAGCTTACCCAGGCACAATCCACTAACCCCAAACCACGGAGCGTGGATGGGTCCACGGACTGTCCTGGCTATCCGTGGTTTGGTTCAGAAAGAGGTTGTTCGAGGTCTTGGTGAGGAGACTAAGTCTCACGAGGTCGTACTGCATGTCCATGTAATGGGGCTGGAACGTGGAGTTTTGGAGGACTTTTGAGGAGGCTAAGGTTGTACTCACGACTCCCATCTACGGGGAGTGATGCAATCCATGCCTCGTGGTCCTCATTTCGTTAATGATGTTTTATGCAGCTTTTGGAGCTACCCCTTGGCTCTCATCAAGGGCCCTTGGGGAGTCCTTGTCGGAGCCTTTTCCCAACGTATAGGCTCTAGGACCTTATTATCAAGTTAGGGAACTTATTTTATGACTCGAATCTTGACGTTAACTCTCTGACCTTCTTGAACCTCAACATTAGCTTACATGCTTAGGGTCTAGATTAGCCTAGCATTTTTCGCAGTGTTACAGAGAAGGACCACATTTTGGCCACACTGTTGACCCAGCTGGATCTAGTGACAAAAAATATAATGGAATTGGAAGCGCCGAACAAAACTAAAGACCAATACATTCCCCCTCAAGAGCATATGAAGCGTAGTGTAAATGAGGGCAGACAAATAACAAGGATGCTCTCACTCATTCTTCACAAGGTCGAAAGTCACGACAAGGTGTTAAATGAGATAAAAAAGGATGTTTCTATGCTGAATGAGATAACTGCTTCCCATTTCATAGTGATTCAACTACTGGAAACCCAAATGGGTCATGTGTTGTCTCGTCTCCACTCCCCAAATCAAGATTAAGTGGGGAAGTTGTGCCACGACTATAATTAAGGCATTTCTTGGGAGGCAACCCAAGGTTTTACATTTTTTGTGTTATTTTAGAATAATGTTGTGTTAAATGTGTAGGACAAAGTGAGGAAAGTATTTGAAAAATACAAAAAATGGCGAGATTAACGCCTAGTCAGAGAATCGCCGAAGGGGTCCGCGACCTTAACCTAACCGCCATTGGATTCAAGAAAAATTCAACCTGGACTCTGTAAAACTCAGCGGACTCATGAAATTATTGGTGGATCACCGACCCATTAGGAAATCTCAAATTAGTCTACCGATTTAAATCCCAGTTTAACTGGAGGTTCATACAATTCGGTGAGGCAAGTGAACGTTCGGCGTGCCACCGAGTAGTTTAGCAAATTCAACTAATGTCACCGAATGGGCGAGATTTGGATAGTTTTTATAAAATCAAAGGTTTAAACTTTCAACCCTTTTCATTTCCCCTCTCTCCCGACCTACGCAAAATCACACCTGCTTAATTTTTCAAAAAAATTTGCATCCTGTAAGTATTTTAGTTGATTAATTGGTTCTTGGATCTGGATTAATTTTCCACCTAGCATCACAGTCTAGATTTAATCTGCCAAAAAGGTTGATTTTCCAAACCCTGCATTTACTTTTGGTATTTACACTCTTATGCAAGTGATTTTATCTTGTTGTCGTGTGCTGAGCCTCTCTGATAAAATTAAATTGCTTAAATTCCTATTTTTAATTCGAGAATCCTGCCCATTTTTTATTGACTTTTGAAATCCCGTTCTTATGAATTAAACTGAATGAAAAAATTTTGGGGTTGCGCTTGCATGTTGTTTTATTTGGCAAAAATCAGGAGACGTCTAAGCTCAATTGAACTAGTGCTTGCATTTATTTTATTTTCGGGGGTTGCTAGATTGAACTCGAGAAGTTGGATTAAAAGTAGGCACATTGGGCCGTTTGGCGAGCTGGGTCAAGCTCGCCGAACCACTTGTCGGTTCACCTAATGTACCCATCTAGCCTTTAAATTCATGCTTTATTTGATGTTTGGTTCTGTAACTTTATGTGAGAAGCCCGAGGTCGCCGAAATCACTCAGTGACTCGCCGAGAGTATTCTTGATCGCCATTTGTCTGCACCCCTGAACACTTGTTGCACTGTAACTTTCGGCAAACAAACCAGTGTTCGTTGAAAGTAGTCGGCGATTCGCCGAAGGGAACTACAATAAGGTAGAGATATGATGACATTTATTTGGTGATATTTGAAATAAATGTCGAAAAATAAAGAATTTATTGACATTTATGAACAAATATCACAAAAACAATGACATTCGATGCAAAATGTCATTAAAATAATGACATTTGGTCAGAATCGTCACTCTTTTATGACATTTGACATCAAATGTCGAATATATTATGACATTTTGCAACAAATGTCTTTACTTTTAGCAACATTTTGTGAAAATGTTGTTAAAATAATGACATTTTGCAACAAATGTCATTTCTTTTACTGACATTTTGTGATAATGTTGTTAAAAGAATGACAGTTTATACAAATGTCCAATATAATAAGACATTTGTTGGTAAGTGTCATTATTTTTAATGGTATTTGTTAAACAATGTCGTTAAAATAATGATATTTGCCAAAAAGGTCTACATTATGATAAACGTTTCACATGTCATACTATTAATCGTTAATTACCGTCATTTATATTTATTGTTTAAAATATGAATCTTTTGAAAATTATTTGTCGTTCTTTATACGACAAAGATATGAATTCACCCTTGAACTACACGATTAATCACAAATTTACATTGTATTTAAAAAGTTTCATTTTTACTTTCCTTATTATCAAAATGATTGTATTGCCCTTATGGGCTAATGTATGTACAACAACATATATATAAAGGAGAAATTTTGACCATACATAAAGTTAAAGGACCAATTTGAATAATTCGCAAAGTTTGAAGGAAAAAACATTTAAATCCTACACCCTAGCTAAATAATATTTTTTATAGTTAGGAGGAAAGTAAAATAATTTTCCCACGATCGATGGTTTGCCTCCATTAATATTGACGGATTTCAATAAAAAATCAAGAAAACGTTTATTATAGATGAAGTGTCCAAAATAAGGCAAAGCCAAATATATTAAAGAAATAAAATTGGGTCGTGTCACATGAAGTCCAAAAGAGAGACATGTTAAAATGTTGAATGTACAAAGCCAAAGTTTCCTAGTTTAAAAATTTCCTTATTTAAAAGGTTCATAGTTTAAAAGTTTCTTTATTTAAAAGTTTCATATTTCAAAAAATTTCTAGTTTAAAAGTTTCATAGTTATTATTTCCAGAAAATTATATATACAAATACGAATACATATATTTTCGTCCTATAAACTTGTGATTATACAAATACGATCTTCCCCTGCCCAGTTTTCTTTTGTCTTTCTCTCTTTCTCGCTTTATACAATTGATCTTTTGTATATGTATACCAAAACAGAAACAAATTATACAACTGCTTTCTTTTGTATATGTATAACGAAATATACGTACATATTTATGTTTGCTATGGAGCACAATTATACAAACTATAACTATATAATACAAATATGATTTTTATGTTTTCTATATGTGAAAGTTTCTCTATATATTATTATATTATGTATAAGAAAAAGAGGGCCCAATATACCTCTGAACTTTGTCATTTTGAGCAAATATCCCCCTCGTTTTAAAAGTAGATGGCTCACATGTACCCTTTCCTATTACAAAAGTGGCTCACATATACCCCTACCGTTACAAAAGTGATAAAAATTAATTTTAAAATTACTTTTTTTTTAATATTTTAAGAACTCATCTATTTGATTTTTTTCACACATAAATTATTTTTTGACTTCTTTGATTCCTATTATTTGAGTTTCTTATTCTTATTTCATTATTTGGTGTAAAATAAGAGAAATAAAAGAAAGAAAGAAAAAATTAAAAATATATTTTTTGCAGCTTTATTGTAATTTAATTTTTATATATGTGAAGAAAATTTAGGACATATGTAATAAATTTTATAAGAAAATAAGCTAAAAGTATAAATTTGAACATCAAATAATAAATTCAAATTAGCCATTGAATTAAAAAAAGTTTTAAAAAAATGTGTGAGAAGGATAAAACATACTTATACATGGATTACTTTTTTTGATAAATCCGTTAGAAGAAAAGGGTATATGTGAGGGAATATATATATGAAACACTTTTAGAATGAAGGGTATATTAGACGTTTTCCTCTTTATATAAAAATAACAAGTCTTGTGAAAGGTTATAGTAATAAATAAAATAAAAAATTAAATAAAGTTATTAGAATGTGAAAGCCACATCAGATATAGCAAACATTAAAAAAAACTCCCTTTTAATAACAAAAACGTAAATTTATTTTTTCTAAAACTTATCCTTACATTTCAGAAAGAACTCTAACCCTTTGTTAAAACCTAGCCCATGAGATCTTTGTGCAAATTGGTTGAGTCCTTTCTTCAAATCAAGTTTAATCTCCGTTCAAGTTGGTTGGGTCGACTAAACAATTATGGAAATTATGGTTTATCACAAATTTGTAGCGAAAAAATCTGGAGTACAACATATACAAGGAAAAATAATTGGTGGTGACATTTTTGGCTTCCCTCCTTTTAGTTCCTTCTATGCTTCAAAGTTTTTAGGGTTTTAGTTCTTTTGGTTTTTTTTTGGCAGAGCTTGAGGCAAGTTTATTCCTCTAATTTAGGTCATACTAATTGATAGTTGAGGATATAAAATTAATTACAATAACTTGAAGATTGTTGCAGAAATTTGTACCTTAGAACTAGATTTAGTGTTCTTGAAGTACTTCTTCTATTGTTAACCAGATTGAGTAATTATCACACGCATCACCTTCATACATTCTATCTATTTTTTGAAGTTTTATCATTGATTTGTTGAAACTTTACCATTGATTTACAGTTTGAAGACTAAGAGAAAAAAAAGGCAAGGTGCTAGCAGGAAGATCTTAAGCTTCAATTTTAAGGTGTTTTCATTGTTCTTTTTCTTTTCAAATTTTTGTGATTTTTTTGTTTTCTATAATATCTAATGATTTGTGGGGTTTGTATATTTTCATCAGTTTTGGTAGATATTAACTTCTGAATCAGTAAAAAACAGGTCTGTGCTCTAGTGGATTCTATTGTCATTTGGATTTTAACTTGTGCTGATCTTAAGCTTTAGTTCTTAATGTGTTTTCAGTGTCATTTTTCTTCAAATTTTGTGCTTTTTTCCTTTCTGTAGTATCTAATCATTTTTTTGGTTTGTATATTTCTTTCAATTTCCGTAGATTTTGACATATGAGTATGTACATATATGTGTACAGATATGTGCTTTAATAGATTCTATTGCCATTTGGATTTTAACTTGTGCTCTTAAGCCTCAATTTGAATGTATTTTCAATGTTCTTTTTCTTCAAGCTTGGTGCTTCATTTTTTTTAAACTTCTATAGGATCTAATAATTTGTGTGTTTTGTATTTTCTTTCGATTTGGTAGATCTTGACTTCTGAATCTGTAAAAGTATGTGTTTTTTTTACACCATTGCCTTTTGAATTTTAACTTGTGCTCTAATGCTTTAGTTTGAATCTGTTCTATTTTGTTTCATCACTTATGCTCATAAAATTATGCAGTTTAGTGGATTCAACAACATTCTTGGATAGTCCAATCAATTTTGTTTGGCTAATTATTTTTTTTTTTTCAATATTCTGTGCGTTATGCATTTGAAGTATTTATGAATGTTGCTTGAAACTCCAGTTATTCCACTAGAAAAACACATTGCCCTCTCCAATACTCCATAAGATATTCGGTTCACAAAGTTCTTTGAGTTTCATTAGTATTCTCCATGTATGGGATTGATTATTAGCTCCTTTTCTAGCCACGTGATGTAATATTCTGTAGTATTTGGCTTCGAGGAATTCTCTGAGAAGTAAGTTGTTAGTTCTGAATTTCCACCAGTTCTTTACCAAAAATTAGTCACAAAAACTTTGGATCTCCCTCATTCAAATTCCCCCCTTTGAGTACGTAGGGGTAACATAAATCATCCCATGCTATCCAATGGCGTTTCTTCCTCCCATCATCTTCACCGCAAAAAGATCGCCATGAGACTATCAATTTGTTTAAAGGTGCCTTCAGTAGGTTGTATCACATAGAAAATATGAAGAGGGATAGAGGTCAGAACATAATTGAGCATAATAAATTTACCACCAGCGGTAAAAGTTAGTGTTTTTTTGCCAAGAAGTAACTTTCTTAGACACTTTATATTAATCACTAGATCAGTAAAATGACATTTTTTGTTTTTGACTTGGAAGATAGGACTTCCTATATACTTTAGAGGGATCTGGTATGAGAGAAGAAAGTAATAGATTTAAAATTTCTTTGAAGTGAATCGAGGCTTTAGGATAGACCATGAAATCAAATTTATTCTTATTGATCAGTTGACCTGAAATATTTTCATACATATTAAGTATATCAATCATCGTAATTAAAGAGAGAGGGTCACCTAAACAGAGGAAAATAGTGTCATGTTGAACACCAACTATTTTAATGGAGTATCAGTTATTGCTTATGATTCTCCAAATCATCTGAATCCAAATATCATTGAACCCCATATGCCTTAAAACAACACAAAAGTATTCCCACTAAACATCTATCTTAAGCTTTGGCCTTGTTAAGTTTTACTATCTCATTGTTACTAGGATTTCTACCTTTCATATTGTGGTTTCATATTTTGGACCATCTCTTGAATCAAAATAATATTATCACTGATAGAGCCTCCTTTAATAAATAATGAATGGTTATCATAGTCCTACTAGGTGGTTGGTTAGCTTATTTATTGAAGACCACTTTAGATGAACCTAATCAGTGATATAATACTACAAATGATTATCAAATGACCAACTTGAGATAATTTGTCTACAATTTTGAGCAAATATATGGAAAATAAATATAAACAAAAGCATACTCTTCATAAAAATTCACTCCATCATGATCATTGTATTATGATTACTGCTTATATGTAGGGTCTCCTTTGTATATTTATTTTATTAATATTGTTAGTTGATTTTGAATGTCTTAATTTGTTTAATTGATTTTTGTTTCCTATATGTATAGGTTATACTTTTAATGGATAAGAGTTGGATAAATATAAAGAATAGGCCTGATCCTTTATATGAGAATGAAGCAAACAAATTTCTTCATTTTGCATCATTAGATAGGACTAATGCCTCTGAAATTTTGTGTCCATGTCGAAAGTGTTGTAATATGAAATTTTTTCAAAAAGATTTGATTGTTGAACATATTGTGGTTGATGGATTTCTAACTAGTTACACTAGTTGGATTTTTCATGGTGAGAAATCATCTTCACCAATATGTGTGGATCAGCTAGATAAAGGTGAAGAAATACAAGACATGTTACATGAATCATTTGGAATTCCTCCTACATCTAGCTTTGTTGATATTGACACTAGTGGGACTGATGGATTGGGTTGTTCAAATCAACATAATAGAGGGTTTGATAAGAATGGAGAATTTTTTAAACTATTGAAAGAAGTTGAATGTGAGTTATACCTTGGAAGCAAGTATTCTCTACTTTCATTTCTTGTTCGTCTTTTACATTACAAGTGTCTCAATGGATGGAGTAACATTTCATTTTCCATGTTGCTAGAGTTGTTAAAAGATGTGCTTCCTGAAGGTGAAACATTACCCACGTCCTTTAATGATGCAAAAAAATATATTAAAGATTTAGGGATTGAATACAAAAAAATACATGCATATCCAAATGACTGTATGATTTATTGGAATGAGACAGGAGATTAAATAAATTGTAAGATCTGCAAAACTCCAAGATACAAACAATTAAAAGGTTAATCAATTGACAATAGTTCAAAAATTCCAGCAAAAGTGTTTAGATATTTTCCATTGATACCACGACTTCAAATACTATTTATGTCGACTAAAACATTTACCAAAATGAAATGGCATACAGAAGGTCGCACTAAAGATGGGGTAATGCAACATCCTGTTGACAGTATTGCTTGGAGGAATTTCGATGAAACACATATTGATTTCGCTCAAGATCCTCAGAATGTTAGACTTGGATTGGCTTCAGATGGCTTTAGTCCATTCAAGTTTATGTCTATCTCACATAGCACATGGCCGGTCATCTTGGTTCCTTATAACTTGCCACCATGGTTGTGCATGAAACAACCATATATGATATTATCAATGATTATTGATGGCCCTCGTGCACCAGGTAATGACATTGATGTCTATCTACGACCGTTAGTAGATGAGTTAAAATAATTATGGATTGGTGTTTCCACTTATGATGCATCAAATAATCACATGTTTCAAATGTGTGCATCATTACTTTGGACAATCAATGATTCTCCTGCACTAACCACTTATCAAGATATGGCGTGAAAACAAGATATGCTTGTCCTTTTGTCTTACCAAGACTAAGTTTAGAAGATTGAAAAATGGACAGAAGTATTGTTTTATGTCTCATAGACAATGGCTACCTCTTGGTCACACGTTTCGAAAAGATGAAGTTAAGTTCGCTGGCCTTGCAGAATTGGAGGTAGCACCTAAATGAGTGTCAGGAATTGAGATTCTTAAGCAAATGAAGAATATTAGAAATAAATTTGGAAAGATCCATTGGCCAAATCTTGTAAAAGGAAATGGGGGATGTTGATGATGTTGGTAATGTGTTGGAAAATATATGGAACAAAAGGAGCATATTTTTTGAGTTGGAATAATGGAAAGACAATATGATGCGTCATAATCTTGACGCAATGCATATTGAGAAGAACGTCTTTGACAACATATTCTAGACATTATTGAATGTTGATGGCAAAGAAAAAGACAATTGAAGTCTCGTTTGGATTTACAAGAGATGCGGATCCGAAAAGCTTTGCATCCTAAGAAAAAAGCTAACGGGAAATATTATCTACCACCTGCATGTTTCACATTGAGTAACAAACAAAAAGACATGCTCTTACAAGTTTTAAGAGATGTGAAAGTTCCAGATGGTTATTCTTCAAATATCTCAAATTGTGTTGATCTTAAACAACGCTCTATGCATGGATTGAAGAGTCATGACTGTCATGTTTTAATGCAACAACTCCTTCCTATAGCCTTGAGGAATGTTGTGCCAGTTAATGTTCTTAAGCTATTAATTGAGTTAAGCAATTTCTTTAGGGACATTTCTTCAACAGTTATGAAGATGGATGAATTAGAAAAGCTCCAAGATCGAGTTGCAATAACTCTTTGTCATTTGGAGAGAATATTTCTCCATCTTTTTTTAATATCATGGAGCATCTAATCATTCATTTAGCTGAAGAAGAAATGTTGGGTGGACCATCCCAATATCGTTCAATGTGGACAATTGAAAGGTATCATTTTATAATTTTTTATTTTGATTATAAAGAACTGTATTGAAATTCTTTTAATTTTCTACTTCCGATTCTTGCTTAGTCTTAAAAACTTTGTAAGGAGTGGAAGTCATCCAGAAGGTTGCATTGCAGAGGGACAATGGATACAAGAGATCATGACATTCTACTCAAGATACTTAGATGATGTGGAGATAAAGTCTAATCGACCATTAAGAAATAATACTTTGTCTAATGAAACCATGGATCTGGAGGGTCGTCAATCAAGTAAAGAGAAAGGATTTATTCTTGATGGCATTAAACATGCTCAAGCACACATACATGTTTTATTTAATTCTGCCTCCACAACTCCATATCGTGAGTAAGTATTAAATCATTGATCATGCTTAGTAATTAATTATTAAGTAATAGAATCGACAAGTGATTCTATTATGTATAAATGTATTTTACTTTTGCAGAGAGCATATAAAAGAAATCAAGAAGAGAAATCCTAGTCTATCAAGACATGATGTGGATCAGATTCACAATGAAAGATTTCAAATATGGTTTAGAAATCATGTAACGATGAACAAACTAAAATATCATCATATATCCATTACTATAGCTATAATAAAAAATTAAATTATAACTTTACTATTAAATGGTAGTTTGAGAAGATATATTTGGCTGGTGAACAAATACCTCAAGATATTCAACATTTAGCTGTTGGCCCATCAAAGCAAGCAAAAAGGATGATGGGATATATATGTAATGGAGTTAGATACTTAACAAAATCTCGTGATGCCAAGAGAAAAACTCAAAATAGTGGTATAATGGTAAAAGCTACCACTCAAAGTTATGCGAGTGCAAGAGATAAAACTTCCATATTGGCAGATGTTTCTTTTTATGGGATCCTCACAGATATAATTAAGTTGTATTACACCAAGAAGTTCAAGTTTATATTATTTACCTGTAAATGGGTGAGCAACAATAAAGGGCTTATTGAGAAAGATGATTATGGATTTACACTTGTGAATTTTAATCTACTCTACAAAAAACAACTTTTATCAAATAAACCTTTCATCTTTGCTTCTCAAGCTCAACAAGTTTTTTATGTCGATCGTCCAATGGAAAATGAGTGGCAAATTGTTGTTAAATTTAAGCTAAGAGATTTTTATGATTTAGGTGAAGATACACCATCAATTAAGCATAAGGAAGCCTATATGGAATTGTGGCCTGAGCAGCAGTTGGATTACACTACATTTGAAAATGAAGATGATATTGAATGGTTCGACATGGAGTACCAGGAATAGAGATCAACCCACAAACTTTGGAATGTAACGAAGCATTTGATGAAGATGATGATACATCTTCATTTTTTATCACTATTATGTTATTATGATTATTTTAATTTAGATTGTTATTGAACAATATAAAATTTTGCATTTTTTACTATGTCATTCAGTTGTTAAAATCTCGTATGGTTATGTGTTTTGTTATTCATAAGCTTATGTGTCTTATTATTTAACCTAATAGTTAGATATTAATTTTGTACTTTTGGATAGTAGATTTTTTTTTTCAATTTGCAGGTATCATAGCTCTTAAGCAAATTTTATTGAAATGGCAAGAAAACGACAAAGAAGTTCTATTAAAGATGAGATTTTATCTAATTCTCTGGAGCAACAAGAACAACAAATGGGAAGTGCATCAATTCCCCAACCACCTCAAAATTGGCCACGAAATGAAAAAGAAATGCATCCTGATAACATCTTAAGAAATGATTCATGTAATATAGAAAATCTTCCAGGTATCAAATATCCATAATATCTTTTCTTCCTTTTGTAGTACAAAGTATTGGATAACTCATTCTTATAAATACTGATTTTTTTTCTTTTTTATCTTCAATTATTTACAGATTTTAGTGAGAGCACAGAGCAGTCTAAGCGATCTAGGGGTCCCACTAGGATGCACTCAGGATGGGGAATAGATGGTGGCATTTTATATGTTGAGTTGAATGATCTTGGCCAACCTATTGGGCCAGAAGAATGTAGATTGAGTTCAAAACTTGGCGTCTTAGCACGAAATTGCATTTTAGCTCCATTAAATCATAAAGATTGGAGACTTCTGCCTGATCTCTACAAGAACAAGATATGGACAGATATAAAGGTTCTTAGAAAAAGAAAAAAATATTAAGATATTTATTATTTTTGTAATATTCTAATACAAATATGTTATATATTGATGTTTGCAGGAAAATACTGATGCAACTGAGGATATGGAACGTATTTTGATGATGTCAATTGGGTCTAAATGGAGTGAATGGAAGCATGAAGCAAAAAGCAATGGTTATGACTCATACAATACCAATGATGTTGAACGCTTAGCTAATCGTCCAGATAGGGTTGAAGAAGATCAATGGCGTGCATTAGTACATTATTATAGCTCAACTGATGCAAAGGTATTCTCTCATCATCAACCATCTTCTGATATGACATGGAGTTTAGACTATTCTCTAATGGGTAGAGTTATATCTAACTTTTTCAGGAAAAGAGTGAGAGGAACAAAGAATGTCGGAAGAAGTTGACTATGCCACACACATCAGGAAGGAAGAGTTATTCTCAAATTATAGATAAAGTATAACATAATCATTATTTACTTTCTACAATTATATATTAATGCAAGTTTTTAAAAATATTTCTGTTTCAATCCCTTATAATTCAAATAGTTGAGAAAGGAGAAGGGTGTAAAACCAACTCGTATAGATGTGTTAAAAAAAAACATACGAAAAAGAACAATCAACGAATAAATGAAAAAGCTAGTGAAGTTTTCTCATTCTTTATAAATGTAAGGTACTTTATTCCATCAATATTTTGTTAACTATATCTTGCTTTACTTTTCTTTTATAAAGAAAGAAATGAATGATCTTGTTGAGGTATATCCTGAGTTAAATGTACCTGGAAATGCTCCAAATTATGTGTACTCACAAGTAATGGGGCCAGACACTCATAGAAATGTCTGAACTCTAGGAAAAGGAGCAGCTCCAAGTTTTGTTTATGGCCCATTATATAAGCGATCCCAAAATGAGCAAAGAGATTTTGATAAAAGAGTTGAGATAGAAGTTTAAAAAGTAACCTCTACTCTGAAAATTGAGATGGAGGAAAAGTTGTTTGAAGCGAAAGAAGAAATTGAAGTGATTGATAAGAAGTTATCGAAAGCAGAGGAGGATATGGAAATGATGAAGAAAAAATTATCTGAAGCAAATATGAATATGGAAGAAAAAATAGATGATAAAGTGAAATGAGGGACACTAGCATATGTAGATTCTTTGGGTATTACTCTTGGCTCAAATATAAAATCATTTAGTAATGAGCAGGTAAATAAATGTGTTCACAAAATATTCATTTTAGAAAGTATTGTTATTTGGGTTTTTTAAATATAATATTTTGTCTCTTTTGTGATAGGTTTCTAATAAATCTATTGAAGATAGCCAACAATCATTATCGCCCGTTTCAGTTGTTGACCCGAAAGAGGTGAGTTGTAGCTTTGTTTTGATTATATATTTGCGTAATTAAACTACAATAGCTTGATAAAGTATTGGTACTTGGCTTATGTGAAATTCAAGCAATTGATTGCAACATCAACATAGAATAATGAGTTATCTATTTGAAGTGAAAAGTGGAGAAAATAGGAAAGAAAAATTCGTAAGTAATACAAAACCGGACCATTCAGTAAGAGGCTAGTTAAAGTTTTAACTCTATAGGTGGTTTCTGTACCTAGAAGATTCTTTTAGTAATTAATAAATATGTTAGCTATAATGTCCTGATCTGTTTGGCGAATTCCTATTCAAAATTCAACTGAGTGGTAGCATGCTCTAAACTTTTGTTATTTATATCTGTAAAGAAATACTTAGTATTGTCATCGCCAAGTCTAGTCCATGTTGTTTTTCTCTTCTGGTGTAAATAATTTTTAGCCAATTAATATGATTATCAAACTTTTTTGTACTTCTCTTTCTCCTATTCTTGAATTTCAACGTTCAATGTATCTGATAGTAGTAGTTCGTGAGATTACTTGAGAGCCTTTCGATCCTCATCAGATTCAGTTACATTATGCTTGAAATCTTGAGCATTTAACCCTTCAAGCTTCTCTTCAAGTTTTATATCTCCTTACCACTTGTAACATATCACACTCTTGTATATGCACATTCCATCATGCTGCCATCTTTTCGTAGGAAAGATCTCCTGATTCTAGGATTCTCTTCAGATAAGGTAATTTTCACTAGACTTGTCTTTGTACCCTGTTAATCGTACTTTCTCGGTTTTTTGTTTCACTTAAGAAAATAATACTTGGAGAGTGAAGAGGCATTGTCTCCTTAAAAAAGGGAACTGTCAAGGATCCCCCCAGGCCTCGACAATTCCACAACATAGCCCTCATTGTGAAGAGGGAAGCCATTTAGGGCTGGCCTCCGTTTCAAGTTTATCCTTTTTTCCGTTCATTCTGATTGTCATTCCTTAGTTGCTTAACCTTATTATTTTCATTACAATGTTCAAATGCTAACAACTGAGATAATCACTCAAAATATGCCTCAAAAGCAGAAATACATACCTGATCTTTTGTTCCAGCTTGTATGGTATTGATTCCTTTATCACCTTCGATTTGATTAGCGATTATGATACCCTGGCATCTTCATTTTCCTTTGTTGTGGTGTCTTATGTATTATTATCAAGTGGTAGTTTTGAGCCCTTATCCTCCTCCCCCATATCAATATCCAAAATTTGGGTCTTATTAGCAACATAAGGTCCCCCTTCTGATTCATAAGGTTCTATCTTCATAGGCTACAATTGGTTTGATTCTCTTCCGTGCAAGGAATCGTCGTCAGTTTCCTTAAGACCTGCAGTTTCTTTGCATTCATTTTGACATACTATATGGGCATTATCTTTCTTTATACCCATCTGTGTATTAGTCGAGTCAACTCCTTGTATGTGTATCAAGATTTTTCCAGTCCTACATCTCTTTTCCCCTCAATTAACTAGAAATTTTTATTATTCATCAAATTATGCCCCTCAGTACTACGTACTCCTTCATGTCTTTGATAATCTGCGAAAGCCAAACGATTCTCTGCTTTTATCCATGCCCCAAACTGATCCTTTTTTAGTGTGTCTGATTGTATATCCCAACTGTTGCAATCTTCTACTATATCTGCCCATGATTTGTGTCCGCTGCTTGAGGGGGGATGGTTTCCAGAAGTCCCTGAAGTATGCAAAACTAGCATCAGTCAACCTAGCGTGCTTCACCTACATTTTCACTCGACTTAGCCGAAACCGTAGCCAACTGATCCCTTTGGCCATCACCTGTTGACTTAACTTAGATCATCAAATCAAGCTCATCATCATCAGAAGTAACACCTCTGTTTCTAGAATTTATTTGTATAATTGCATCTAGAAGTAACCTGAACAAAATCACGTTGGTTGTTGGAAATGAGCTTGTTTAAAAGAGGATTGAGTCTACTGGTAATCTTTTGGAAACTATTTTGTTCCCAATCAGCCATATGATCATCAACATCTCCTATAACATAATGGTAAACTTTTGGAAATGAAGTATCCACATGGAGTTTCCAGAAATTTTAGTATTTCAGGTGTCCTAAACAATATCATAAAAAGCAGGATGAGTAACCCAAAAGTTTAGAAACTTAAAATATTTGATGAAGGATTGTTGATTGTTGTGACATTTCAGGAGGAAGGGCCTATGATCGGAACATGTCCTTGGCAAGTATCTAACTAATTAAGTTGTTTTGTAAGCTCTTAATCCAAGAATCATTAAGGAAAATTCTACAAATTCTCTTCAAAATTCTCTTACCTAGTCTTCTGATGTTACAGCATGTGTATTTAGAGCCAGAAAAAACAATATCAATAAGACCACAAGATTCCTACAACAAATAAAATCCAGGCTGCTCTTATACATTCTGTGAGGCTTACCACCAAGTTTCTCTTCAGTGTCAGAAATCACATTGAAGTCCCCTCCCACACACCAAGGAGCATTAATCATAAGACTTTGATTTGTCATGCTTCTCCACAGTTCACTTCTTCAGCAGATGCGCATTTAGCATAGATTGCAGTTATAAAGAAATCTTATCACCAATGCCATTTTTCACATTTAGGGTAATAATTTTGTCTTCATTAGCAACTATACTGATTTGGCTGTTAAAATTCCAAAAGCACCATATTTGCCCATTATTAGTAGAAAGACACTGTTGGAAACCCAAAAATCGTTTGTACCCCACTATTTTTTCTTTTCACATAAAAGGTTCAAATATTGCAACAAAGTTTGTTTGGTGTTTGATAATAAACCCTTTTTGTCTGTGATATGCCTTTTTTATCTAATCCCCTTTATGTTCCAGAAGATTGTATTATTTATAAAAACATTAGGAAGGTGGAGGATCTTTCTTACATCTACCTTTAGTAGAAGTGGAGGCAATGTTTCTGAGTTTTCTGTCACAATTCCTATGTCACAAAAACATTAAGAGGGTGGAGGATCTTTATTAGATTTTGTTTTGCTTGTATTTTCTATATCGTGATGAGATTTCTCATCAATATAGTAACTATTTTGAGATTTTTCTATCGGTTGTGTTATACACTCGACATGGTCATTTGTTTCATCCGAGGTTTCAGCTTGTGTAAGTGGATAATAAAACTCGTTTCTGAAATTCATGCCCACAACAAGATTCAAATCCTTTTGCTTCTGCCTCCTTCTCCTCATTAACTTTTATTTTCTCCAAAATTCTACAATTTATCATCGAGTGTCCTAACTTCGTACAATGCTTGCAATACTTAAGAGTAACTAAATCTATTTTATTTTATAAGATAGTACTATAAGGGATAACATTTATTTAGTCGTTACCTCTCTAATAGATTTGTTAAGTTTTGTATTTTTATAAACAATCTAATATTTCTTCTTAGGAAAACATGGTCCAGAAGACGGGAAGTAGTGCAGTTGGCAAAAGAAGAAAGAAGTGGGTAAGTCGGAAAAAATTACAAGACAACATCTTTTGGAGAAAAATCTATAATTATTGTTATTTCATTGATTCTTCGATCGTTTGTTGAAGAGAAAATTATTATTTTTAATTCACAATTTGTTCTGGTTAAAAAGGAATAATTTCATTTATTCATAATTCTTTTTTTATGTGAATTTTTTCTACAGAGTTTTGAAGGGGAACGATTGAGGTGATCAATTACAAGCAACGAGATGCTTGACCTGTGGATTGATGGTTTTATAAAGCTATTTCATATTTTATTAGAGAAATTAAGAGATCTAATCCAATTAGGAGTTGAAAAAATGTGAAAAGCAGGTGGTTTTGAAATTATTATCATCTAGTTAGATTTCAATTTTACTTGAGATAGACCACATTATTTACTTTGAGATCATTTAACTTTTACAGGACATTTATTATATTGCTACTTTGCTATTTGATTATAATAGTAAAATTCATTTGATATATGTATAATTTAAGTTTGTGTCAGAATAAAAATTATAGAGAGCTTTATTACTGATATTTTAACAAATTTGGTGCTGCTATTAATCTAAATAAAGAAAAATTTAAAGAAAATTTGCAAAATATTATATAAATGTCACTAATATTTACGACATTTAACATTTTATTTGCTGACATTGGTTAAAATGTCAAAAATTTATAGTGACAGTTTATATCAGCCCAAAGTAAATGTCGTAAAGAATTTATTAACATTAATCTAAATTTTAGAAATTTAAAGTGATGTTTAGTAAATGTCGCAAATTTCTTATACACATTTACCAAAATGTAGAAAATAAATGTCGTAAATTCCTAATTGGCAATTCTCTAAATGTCACAAAATAAATGTCATATATTTACTATCAACATTTACCTTAATGTTGTAAAATGAATGTCGTAAAATTATTGTTGACATTTATCAAAATGTCAAAAATAAATTTCATAATTTCATATTGACATTTACCTAAATGTCACAAAATAAATATCATAAATGCTTAAGGATATTTAGGTAAATGTCGGAAATTTCCCGACACTAAACTAAATGACATTTGCTCCAAATGTAAATTAAATGTTGGTAAATTAATTTATGACATTTTAACAGCTAAATACAACATTTATATAATGTCGTCGTATCTCAACTTTGTTTTAGTGGGGGCACTCCCATCGCTGATTTTCTTAGACTTTTGAGCCAATTCCTTCGACCAGTCCAATCCAGCTCCCCAAAGAGGTTCAACGACTAGCTTATTGGTTCGGCGAGTCTATCTGCTACTGATTGTTGTAGTTCTACATGAATTGATTCTAACTTTTTCCTGACATATTGTAGACATGGCTAGACCCAAAGTTGCAGGTAGAAACATGCCACCCCAAAAAAAGGAAAAGGGGATTAAAATCAACGAAGGTGGCTGTATCAAAAGGCAAGGCTACAAAACTTTCAACAACTGGTGGGAAGGGCAAAGGAAAAGGCAAGGCACCGACATCACCAAAAGTCAGCTCCGTTAACAAAGGCATATATGCCACTTAACTCATTGCTTCTTAGAGTGAGGGTGAACAGCAGAAAAACCAAAGTGCAGCCTCTAATGATGATGAGATGATAAAAGCAGAGAGGGCTGAATTTTGATCTAACAAGCTGAATGATCCATCCAGAATCAGGAATCCTCCACCTACCACTCCTACCCCCCAGTTCCAGAGCAGGTAGTGGTTTTTGCACCACCAATACAGGGTCCTCCTCCCAAGTCCATGAATAGATTGAAAACTGAAGGACTGAGGACGATTATTGAGGAGAACGTCTGTCCACAGATGGAGTGATTGATAGGTATCCAAAAATTACTACTGATTGTTGTAGTTCTACATGATTGTTGTAGTTCTACATGAATTGAGGAGAACTACTGATTGTTGTAGTTCTACATGAATTGATTCTAACTTTTTCCTGACATATTGTAGACATGGCTAGACCCAAAGTTGCAGGTAGAAACATGCCACCCCAAAAAAATGAAAAGGGGATTAAAATCAACGAAGGTGGTTGTATCAAAAGGCAAGGCTACAAAACTTTCCACAACTGGTGGAAAGGGCAAAGGAAAAGGCAAGGCACCGACATCACCAAAAGTCAGCTCCGATAACAAAGGCATATATGACACTTAACTCACTGCTTCTTAGAGTGAGGGTGAACAGCAGAAAGACCAAAGTGCAGCCTCTAATGATGATGAGATGATAATAGCAGAGAGGGCTGAATTTTGATCTAACAAGCTGAATGATCCATCCAGAATCAGGAATCCTCCACCTACCACTCCTACCCCCCAGTTCCAGAGTAGGCAGTGGTTCTTGCACCACCAATACAGGGTCCTCCCCCCAAGTCCATGAATAGATTGAAAACTGAAGGACTGAGGACAATTATTGAGGAGAACGTCTGTCCACAGATGGAGTGATTGATAGGTATCCAAAAATTATTAGCTGCCTCAAGTATTATGATTTGCAGATCTTCACCAAGCCCCGTGGCCCATATATTCCAAATTGAATTCAGGAGTGCTATGCTTCCTATGGAACCTTGATACCACAAAGAAAGAAGCAAGCATCAACATTCAAACCAACTGACTATGTAATTGTTCAGGGAAGGAAGGTCAAGTGCGACCCTCATATTATTAATGCCATCCTAGATTGTCCTGACGATATTGAGGATGTCTGCCAATATATGATTAGGATTGAAAAACTAGATAGCATGAAGAAGTGGTTAGCTCCGTTGATTTCCCATGACCCTCCTAAGTGGCTTGAGGCTAGTGCTGTTATTGAAAAGAAGGACCTTAACGTAGTAGATCGGTATTGGTTTGGTTTCATCAGCAGCACGATCATGCCATCTCAAAACGAAACTACTATTAGACATGCCAAAGTAGCCTGTAGGTTGCATTATTGATAAAACTCAACTAAATTTGAGGATGATCATTGCTTCAGAGATTCTCATGCGTGCAAAACATCATTAGACCTCACTTTCCTTCTCGGTATTGATCACCGAGCTGTGCAGATGAGCTCGGGTACCTAGAGATGCTAAGAAGGATGTGGAAGTAATACCCACATCCTTCACTAATATCTAGAGATCGAAGATGAATATCTTAAGGATCAGGCAGAGAAAACGCTAAAAGCTACCCTGGTAGACTTTTCCTCGGTTGTGGTCTCGGACTCCATATCTGTAGAGGCATCATTGCCTACTCCTGCCCCGTGGCTTTCTGGTTCATCTACTGCCACTGCTAGTCCTTATGATATTCCAGGTTCTTCTGTTGCTACGCTACCCCCTAGACCTGCTATTGTCATTGTCTCCCGGACTCCGATCACTCATGCCTCATTAGTCCAGATGGGACAGCTCGTCTATTCTGCTGATTGTCGGGCTGCTAGACCAGAAACCTCCATACCAAACATGATTCACGCTTCCCTTACTGATGTTCTGACACCACTGAGAGATATCATTGATGCTCTCGAGGCTAGAATAGCGGTGTGTGAGCATGACCAAGGAGCCACATGAAAGGTAACGAACTTAAAGGCCGCTATAGCTATGTTGCGGGAAGATGTGGATCAATAAAATCCACTGATATGTCCATGGTCTTTGGAATAGTAGAGATTCTAGATGTACCCAAGAAGCCTCCGACTACCATCGAAAATGAGGATAGATTGGAGAAAACAACAGAGTCTGAACCATAGACTGATGAAAAGATACTTGAGGATACTGAGGGAGTTGCAGATGAGAACCCGACTGAGACTGAAGCAGCCATGATAGATGCGGTTGTGCAGGCTTCCCTGGAAAATACACCTTTTACTGTCTCTAGTGGAGCAGGCCCTCCGGGCACTGATGCCCAAGTCTAGAATACTACTCCGAGCACTGAGGCCCAGACAGATGGAGAGACTGCATAGATAGGATCCCCTCTATACCTCCCTCTCTGTCTTTCTTTAGTTTAATTCCTGGATATTTTGTTAGTTGCATTTGAGGACAAATGTTTTTAATTGTGGTGGGCCCCACCTTTGTGTGCTATATTCTTGTTGAGTTGTGAATCATAATGTTGTGCTTTACACTGCTTCTTGTGGATGTTTGAGCTTGTGGCTCCTTTAATTTTTAATTGTAAATGATTTTGACCCCTCCAAATTTTTCTCCCACTCTTGTATGTACTTGAATGTGGCTGTTCTTTAACAAATTTGAGTCTCAGTTTGGATCAATATCGATGACTCAATTAGTGCTCATAATCAAACGAACATGACTGTGCGGCTATGATGAGACAAAGTGAAGTTACATATTCAATATGTGAACACTTTCCATCTCGTTGTGACTAGCCAAGTATCAAATTGATTCTCTTGATATGAACGTTCCACAATAGTGAAAGTGTGGAATCTTGTTTGACTTTGGTAGCGATGCCTTGTGTAATGAGCTTATTGTGAACCATGCATGATAACACCTAGAATTTCTTAGGCAACTTCGAAGAGTGTGATTCAATTCGACATATTCCTCTATTGTGGCCTACCTTGTGAGTGTTTGAACCTCTTTTGAAAACCCCTTGAGCCTTACCTTTCTTTAGAAGAAACTTGGTGAAAACATGACCTTTCTTAATTCGCTACCTATAATCTTCTTGAATTGTGGTTGATCGAATAGCAAACTTAGGCCAAAAGCATAAGTTGGGGGTGTGGTGAAAAGAGAAGTCTGTCAAGAAGTGCAAGAAAATTCCCCTTTAACCGATGGTGTTGAGGAAAATGGAGCCCCTCCATACAAAAAAAAGAGAGAAAACAAAAGAAAAAGAAAAAGTTGTGAAATAAAGTTATGAGAAATGTAAAAAGAAAGGGGGTTCCGAACAATCCATGGACCTGAATAATGGGATGACTTATGAGCACTAAAGAAAATGATGAAAGAAGAGGAAAGGGAGTGTTGTAGGAACCACATTTCATCAGGGTGATAGTAACTGAGCCTTAAATGACCATATCTTTGCACTCAACCCCATTACAAACCTTAGAAAGACCTTTGTGATCTTGAGTGAGCTGAAACAATTATTGATTGGAAAATACAGGCAAACCTATGGATGAAAGCATGCATTATGTTCTTCTTTGTGTTAATGAGCTTTGTGTTTGATTACAGAACTTTAAATGATTAAACTAATGTGTGCGAATATTGAATCATTCTTTGTGTGAGGCCATTTGAATACCTTTGTTAAGCTTGAACTTGCTTTTGAAGAAAGTATAGTGAGCTTGAGAATCTTTGATAATGGTATGTCACAACTTGTGTCTTTGAGTACATAATTGATTCTTGCATGAGTAAGTTGAGTCTTCTGTGTACATTCATGATTGAGTCTTGTGTAGCATTGTTTGGCACATCCTTCTTGAACAGCCGAACTTGAGTTTTACTTGAGGACAAGCAAAAGTTTAAGTTAGGGGTGTTGATGAGTCCACAATTTGGACTCATTTAGGGCTATATTTTGATAGAATTAGTGTCCTCAAATGCATATTTAGTCTTTACATTTTAGGTATTTGGATTGAGGGACAAAGCATGGACGCTATCAAGCGAAAAGGAAAAAACTGGCTGAACGAACGAAGAAAGGACACCCTGAGGATCACCTAATCCATTTAGCGAGTCGCCGAAATGTCCTAAATCCCACCGAATGTTCTAGTGTGCTGATCCCTTAAGGAGAAGGTCAAGTCTGTGAAGAAAAGGACTAGTGGTGCATCGCTGAGCAGTTCCGCGAAGCAGCACTCTATCACCCAATGCCTCAAAACGCGAGAATGTTGAAGGCAAAAGCAGAAAGGTGATGAACTAGAACAAAGGGCGGATCGTTGAGTATGTCAGCGATCCCGACTAACTGCGCCGAACGGCCCTTCTCAACACAAATTTTTGAACATTATAAATACTTGTTTAAATTGTTAGCTTAGTATCAGTCTTTAGACATAAAAATTTATTTTGGAGACTGAGAATATTTCAGTTTTAGTTCTTAGAGTTTTTGGAGAATTTTACTTGAACTTGAAGATTTGAAGATTTTCAATTCCAAGAAATTGGAAGTGGGTCTCAAAGAATCTTCATCTTAGACTCGTTTAAAGTGAATATAAATCATACCCAATTGATGTCATCTCGATTCGGTATCATTTTCTTCTCTTTTTCTATGTCTAGCTAAAATCCCAATTCTTGGGGTGTGATTTTGTGAATATGGGCTAAAATTACTGTTGGGTGTTGCTTATTGTTGGTATATTCGTTGTTTAAATGTGATTTCATTTAGTAGTTGTGTTTGATCTTATTGAGATTTTAGTTGCAAATACGATTTCATCTTACTATTTTTAGCTTGATCAAGAGAGAGATTTTAAAACTAAGACTACTAAATTGATAACCAGTGGTTATTGTGTCGTCGTGGGTTCAGTTCGAGAGAGTGAATTCTAGGCTCTCTCCCACATTTTATTCTCGAGAGAGAGAATGGGCTAAGGCGAAGGTTGTTCTTAAATGCGGGAACTCAGAGTTCGAGAGAAACAAAGTTGATTCGGTGTAAGTTGCTCGAGAGAGAATTTACCCCCACTAAAGTCTAGCCAAGTTACAAATATTCATCGATGTACTATCAATAGCATCTACCCGATAGTGTCTTTTATCCCATATTCCTATCACATCCCAAGAATCCTATCTCCTTATACTCACATCTTTGTATTTCCGCTATTTTAGTTGTTAATCACTACAAACCCCCATTAATAATTGACACTTGTGCCACCCCTTAGATTTAGTATGTTTATATTCGATAATGTTTATACCTATGACTCATTAGAACTTGATTTTATTTTTCTATTAATTCTCAAAACCACTCCCTGTGGGAACGATCCCAACCCTTGGTTGAGTTATATCACTACACGCGATCCTTGGCACTTGAACCGAAGCAGTGTCCTGATACGTGAAGTCACCTACTCCCAACTAGAATGTGTACAGTACAACACAACTGAATATAAACTTGATAGCCCAAGATTCTGACATGCTAACAAAAAATGCAACATTGAACACAAATAATGCAACATTTGAAACTAATGCATTTATATCTATATAAATTGATGTAGCAGGTGCAATTCAAGAACTAAAATAATCTACACATCTAGGGTTCTGAAATTCATGTAAGAATTAAAAAACATAGTTACGGCAATATAATATTTTTATTAGGATTAATCGAACAACTAAATTATAACAATAATTTGAAGTTCTAGAAACCCTAAGTCTAAAAATAATGAAGGGAAACAAGAATCTGACTAAATTCTAGGGACCTAATTGGTGAAAGGAACCCACTATTGAAATCCCATATACCTAGTGATGAATTCTATGGAGAAATCTTTCGAATTCAGGGCTGGAACATAGGGAAACTTGCTTCGTTCTTAAAGAGGATTTGGTCAACTGTTTCTTCTCCTTTTCATTCAAATTAGATGAATATTAGAGAACGAATTGACTAGGGTAAGTTCTAATTTAGTTACTAGGCTAAAGTTGACCAAAACGACGTAGTTTAGGGGTTAAACAACGGAATTTAGGTGTCTAGCATATAGGGAAAATACAACAGGACCCCTGACTTAAAATATGCCAAAGCCATCAACCACCCCTAGCCGACAGACCATGGACAGACCGACGGTCTATCCTAGCAAGGCAGCGTTTGGCTTCAGAGATCTTGCAGCTGGGGTCTTGACCACGGGCTATGGTTTGACCTACGGTCCGTAGGTCCTGCATTTGGTCAGCTCTTAGCTGAAAATGCTAGGGGGATCTCTGAAGGAGTTGCAGGTGGGAACCATGGACCCAACCTATGGTCGGTGGGCCACGCTACAGTCTGTAGGTGGCCCTCGTTGGTGGCACCTACAACTTATGAAAAATCTTTATCTTTGGTTTTCTAGTATAAGGGGTGTTACAACCATGGTTTGTTAGCTTAGGTGGATCCATTAGCTAAATAACCTATGGGGCCACGTAGTTTATGGGATAAGGAGAGTGCTACTAGAAACCCGGTCTCTACTAATGAGAGAGCTTCCATCTCATGAGACCTCTTCTAGAAACCTGACCTCAACTAACGAGAGATCTTCATTCTCATTGTCAATATCCACTCAGTGCTAAGCATAATTCCCACGGAGTACTTATTATATCTTACTTCACTCATGTTTCATGGAAGGATGTCCTTGACAGCCAATCCAAGTGAGTTGATTAGGATAGCTCTTGGATCATGCGTGAGAAAACCTTTCACATCACATCCACATTTACGTATTAGATTCAATTAGGTGAGAAAGCCTTTCAACCTAGAATCTTCATTATGCGACAAAACCATTCACATCATGTTCATTATGAGTTCATGAGAATAACCTTTCAATCATCCCACAACAACAACATATTCATTAACACTTCACTCTCAAAGCCTCAACATTTATAGTTCATCATATTACCTTTACTCTCAAAGCATTACTTCTCACAATAATCACATATGCCTAGATTCAAGACATTCTAATCACATGCTTCATTCTTTAGAAAATTTAATAATACATCATCATATAGGTTAAATCTCAAGCATTACTAAATCATAATTCATCATGCATACTTGATCATAATCAATTAATGTCAAGGTGCTTCTATCTCAAGAAAATCTATATGAAATTCATCAATCCTATAAGATCACATATAAGCCCTAATTTCCCCTTTCATGGCATAAAACCCAACTATATCAAATTCACCCTAGATGTAACACCGCGGAAACTAGTAGGTTAAACTAGTGCTTAGCATGAGGGGTAGAGTCATAAATGTAACTTCCCATACTTAAAAATAAAATGGTTTTGTGTTAGGACGTCAAGGTATGACCCCTCAAGGACCAACCATGGGTCGTTGAGGAGAACCCTGAAAACTGCTAGAACTAGTGGACCATGACAGGACCCACGCTACGTGGGTGGGTCCACGGTCTGTATTTCATAGGGTTTTCAATTTTCAATAATCTCTATCAAGAACACGATTGACCAGCATGCCAGATGGGTCCATCCACGGATCGTGGTGGTGGGGTCGAGGGTGGTCACCTGTAAACTGTTTTCAGGAATTAGTTAAGGGCACTTTTGGGTTTTTTGGTGTTAATTAATATTAAGTGACGTCGTTTTACTCTAATTTAGACTAACTTTATATTGATTTAAGACCCCTAAATTTAGTCATCCTCTTCATTATTCCTAAATCCTAAAACAAAACCAGTTTTGCCCAAATATTCTCTCTAGACCTTCAAGGAAGAAGAAGAAAGAAGTTGGAGCTAGGGTTGAAGGAGAAAGTTTTTCAACTCAAACTCATAGGGATTCATTTCTGAGGTACGGTAGTCCTTCATTGATGGATAGCTTTCATCCATGGAGCCCCTTCAAAACCCAATTTCAAGATAGAAATTCCCCAAAAGCTAGGGTTTCACTCCAAGTCATGGGATCCTTTCTAAAACGATTCTATTGATTGAATTACTTTATATTATGATTTAATTGATGATTTATTGTGGTGTTAATGTTGAAATCCCCAAGAACCCATTAAATTCCCTTTTGTTCCCAAATTATGATCTTGTGATGTGAATTGTGGGTGAAAGAAGGATATTATGAGATTATGCTTGTAGTAATTGAACAACTTGAATTATGTAATTATCCATGTATAATGTAGTGAATTCCATATTTTTTAAATCAATATGATCTTTGTTCCTTGAAAGGGAAAATTATTATATTATGCATGAATTATGAAGTTTAGTATATGCTTTAAGGACACTTTGAGACTAAAGTGAATATGATCATGATCTAGTTGTTGTGTTGTTGAAAGGTTACTCTCATACACACACTTATGCATGAATATGATATGATGTGAGTGGTTTTCTCACAATATGATGATTCTATGGTTGAAAGTCCATCTCACATATTGAATATGTATGTAGACATGGACGGTGAAATGTTATTCTCACGCATGTTCTAATGAGCTATCTTATGAGTTATATTGGATTGATTGTCAAGACATTCTTCAATGAATATGAACTTGAGTCAAGACTTAATATGAACTCAATAAGAATTAATTCTTAGTGTCAAGTGGATATTGAATATGAGAAGGAAGCTTTTACACTAGTTGAGTTCGGCTTCCCAATGAAAGCATTTATACTAGTTGAGTCCGGCTTTCCAAATAGGTCCCTTCTACCTTAGTTGAGTCCAGGTTCCCAAAGTATGTATCTCATGAGATGGAAACTTTCTACCTTAGTTGAGTCCGGGTTTGTAGTAGCAATCTCCTTATCCAATAAACTATGTGCCCTCATAGATATTTAGCTCGTGGATCCACCTAAGCTAAGAGTATGGTTCTACCTTAGGAAAGTAGGAAACCCCCTTTTTGGTGTGGGGTAGACACCGGATACCATGGTAAGCTCACATAGTGTATTTCGGTTAAGGCTTATTCCCAAATATTAAAAACAATATGAATGTGAACTATAGTTACTTAAGAAGCTTTACTTACTATGGGTGATATTATGGGATCTTATTCATGCATTGCACAAGTATGCTTTGAGGGTATTTATGAGATGTTCCTCTTATGTTATGATGATCTATGTAATGAATTTGCTTATGACTTATACTTTTCAATTATCTTCAAAATGATGCTTTAACTCAGTAAATCACATGCATTCAACTAAAATGTCCCTTTTAGCATGCTTTCAATGTTTTTATTCATGGTTATCATACTTATTGCATTTTTGTACTAACCCAAGGTTTTCCTACATTTTCCCAACTGTAGGGTTTGGTTCTCAAGGCGCTAATCATTGTGGCTAGAAGCTTGGATTGCTTATTCTCCTAGCTTGTTGGTGAGTCCTCAAGATTCGAGGACATATATTATCTTTTAGTGTCATTTCTTGTATTTCCTTTTCGAACTATGTTGCATGAACTGTGACCGTATTTGATTCAAGTATTGTAATAAATGGATATAATGAGAAAAGTCTAGACTACCGCTTTCCTTTATGAAAATTTTAAACTTGAAATGTTGTTTTACTCTTATTGTTGTAATGATTTATGTTATGATATTATAAGTGGCTTACATGGGGCCTTTTAGGGTTCTATGTGCCTGGTTACATCTATGAGGTACCCTAGGTAGTGACAAACTTGGTAATCAGAGCAGAAGGTTTAGAATGATTCTAGGATGATGTCTCATAAGCCACGTCTAGTAGAGTCTTGTTCATGAGTGTGAAGTGTGCCACACTTATGAGTGAGAGGCTACAAGATGTTTAGAAAATTTCACTTCTTCATTACTCTTAAGTCGTACCTTAGAGTTTAACTCTAAAATATTTTTTCTTTCCTAATCTTCTCTTGTGTCCTCAAAATATGAATACACGACTGGCTAGTTCTAGAAGGATGGAAGAGGAAAATGTGAATCAAGAAGCTCCTCAAGCCTAGATGACGCTTCAACTATGTCAAATTTGAAGG
Organism: Solanum chiquidenum; assembly: GCA_029582725.1. Classification (NCBI taxonomy): domain Eukaryota; kingdom Viridiplantae; phylum Streptophyta; class Magnoliopsida; order Solanales; family Solanaceae; genus Solanum; species Solanum chiquidenum. The sequence continues at coordinate 31,984 of JAJOOS010002060.1, forward strand.
TTAGGTTGGATTTTCAAATGTCGGCCCAAGCTCTGAAAACTCAAGATAAGGCTGTGATGGCTCAGGCCAATAGAGATGTTGTGACTTATATGAATTCGACTGCTTCAAGGGTTAGCGATTTTGCCCGAATGAACCCTCCTGAATTTTATGGCTCCAAAGTGGAAAATGATCCTCAAAAGTTCATCGACGAGGTTTATAAAGCTCTTTCTATTATGGGGGTATCTTCGGAAGAGAAGGCGGATTTAGCCGCCTACCAATTAAAAGAGTGGAAGACCCATAGGAGCAGGCCCAGTTAAATGGGAATGGTTCATATCAGCATTTCTTGATAGATTCTTTCCTCGAGAGTTCAGGGAATCTAAGGTGGAAGAATTCATCAACATTCATCAAGGAATTTGAGTGAGAAGGAGTATGGCCTAAATTTTAATCAATTATCCAAGTATGATTCAACTATGGTTGCTGATTCGAGGGATAAGATGAGTAGGTGTTTGACAGGTGTGTCCGACTTTGTTGAAAAAGAATGTCGTTCGTCAATGCTTCATCATGACATGGATATCTCAAGGCTTATGGTATACGCTCAACAAATTCGGGAGTCAAAACTAAAGGAAAAGAATACAGAGGTTAAAAGAGCTAAAACCGGTGATGGGAACTTCTCTAATGCTACGTCTCATGGACAAGGTCAGCCAAGGTTTAGACAAAGGTTTTCCAACCAAGGTTCCTCTAGTGCTCCAAGGGTCAACAAGGATAGGGTTTCCAATCCTAAACCTCAAGGGCGCAATAGTAGTGGTTCTTATGTGGCTAGGCCTAATTGTGCAAAATGTGGAAGAAAGAATAATGACAAGTGCCTAGTTGGCACCGATGGGTGTTTTAGTTGTAAGAAGATGTGCCACAAGATGAAATATTTTCCAATTCTCGAGGTTAAGGGAAGAGAACATAAACAAGCTCCTACAAGTGGTTCAAACTCGAATGTCCCAAAGCAAAACCACTTTTATGCTCTTCAATCCTGAGGTGACCAAGAGAGCTCCCCTAATGTGGTGACTAGTATGTTAAAAGTATTTCTTATTAATATGTATGCGTTGTTAGAACCCGGTGCTACTTTATCCTTAGTGACACCTTATGTGTCCATAAAGTTTGATATAATCCCCGAAGTGTTAGTAGAACCTTTTTTCGGTCTCTACCCCAGTTGGTGACTCGGTGGTGGCTAATAGAGTACATAGGTAATGTCTTGTTTCCTTATCCCATAGAGTTACTCTGTTGTATTTCCTAGAGTAAGACATATTAGATTTTTATGTGATTATGGGTATGGATTGGTTGCATGCAAGTTATGGCTCTATCGATTGTAGGACTCGGGTGGTTAGATTTGAATTCCCAAATGAGCCTGTCCTAGAGTGGAAGGGGGTAAATTCTATCCCTAGAGGTCACTTTGTCTCTTGTCTTAAATCTAGTAAAATGATCTTCAAAGGGTGTATTTACTATGTTGTTAGGGTGAGGGATGTTGAGTACGAAACCCCTTCTCTAGAGTTGGTTTCGGTAGTGAATGAGTTCCCAGAAGTTTTCCCCGATGATTTGCCAGATATTCCTCCAGAGCGGGAAATATATTTTGGTATTGATCATTTACTCGATACGTAACCTATTTCAATCCCTCCTTATAGAATGGCTCCGGTGGAGCTAACAGAGTTAAAAGAACAACTAAAGGATTTATTAGATAAGGGCTTCATCCGACCAAGTATCTCTCCATGGGGTGCTCCTGTATTGTTTGTTAGAAAGAAGGATGAGTCTCTTAGAATGTGCATCGATTATCATCAATTGAATAATGTGACCATGAAGAAGAAGTATCCTCTTCCAAGGATAGATGATTTGTTTGACCAACTTCAAGGGGCTAGTTATTTCTCTAAGATTGATCTTCGTTCGGGTTATCACCAATTGAGGGTGAGAGGGGATGATATTCTAAAGACGGCCTTTAGAACACAGTATAGTCACTATGAGTTTATGGTAATGTCATTTGGGTTGACTAATTCTCCGGATACGTTCATAGACTTGATGAATAGAGTTTTTAGTCAATACCTAGACATGTTTCTGATTGTGTTTATTCATGATATTTTGATCTACTCAAGGAGTAAGATGTATCATGTGGACCATTTGAGAATTCAGTTGCAAGTTTTTAAGGAACAACAACCTTTTGCAAAATTTAGCAAGTGTGATTTTTTTTTAAGTTACGTAGATTTCCTTGGTCATATTGTGTCAAGTGAGGGTATTGAGGTTGTCACGACCCAAGGCTAGCCGCTAGATACAACACGTCGTACTTGACCCCGAATGGGTCTTATACAAGCCTCATAACATTCTTGAACATAATAACATAGGAAAATAGAGAAGAATTAAAAACTTTTCTTTACAATCGAAGACATTTTTCATTACGAAGCAAGCAAAAGACTTTCTAGACTTTGTCTAAAACCATCTAATACTTTGAATACAACAGTGGGACTTAGCCCATAATAAAACTTTAACCATAAAGGGAACATTGTGGGTTTTGTCCTCGAAACTATAAGGACTCATCAAGCATAGAACACCAATATCTCCAAACACTACACTTTGGTAAAAATGGAGAAATATGGGTTAGCTCAATTACGTACTAAGTATGGAAGCCATGCAAAAACCATGCTTAAAATGGACTTTTTCTTTGAAAGTCATGCTTTTATGCCATTTTGATAAATGTTCATGAACATAAATATAAGAGGCATACTATTCAAACATAACCAGCATACAAGTCAATTCTCACATTAGAACATAGTCAACCATATAGACCATAACCTTTACTTTTAGCTTTCACCTCAAGTAACCCTCATGCTATACCTTGTGCAATGTATGGATAGCATCCCATACCACCATCCACACCAAGGTGCCACATTAAAGTCACAAAAAGTGAACTTACCATTCAGCATTTCCATCTTCATACAATTCTCATACATAAGAGACATAAACATTACATAAGTCATATCATCACATAAGGACCATCACCTAAGACTACCCTAAGTCATACTTGTGGAATGTGCAAGTAGCATCACATACTACTACTCATACTAAGTACTCCTTTGAAGTCATTATAAGCAAGGCACATTCATATACAATAGTCCATAACAAGGAAGTAACTCATAATACAATCCAAGTATAGCATGCATTTTTACAATTAAGCATATAAGAGTCAACATTCTTCATTAGCTTCATTTAGAACACCTCCATTCACTATACATTAGATCATCATTTTCATTAACTTTATCATAAGAGAACATTCATACATTATCCATTAAGACTTAGAGAACTCACTATGACCCACTCAACGCCTACGCGTGCAATGCATGGATGGCATCCCATACTACTACCCACACTTCATAAAACTCCTCAAGAAACCATGATGCACATCTCGTATGATGGGAATATAGGTTTAACTGACATAGATCATGTGAGCTATACATGGAATCCGGTGTCATATAACCCCACACCGTAAAAAGGTGATCTACTTGCTTAAGGTAGACCAGTAACATTAGCTTGGATTAAATCCACTAGCTAATATCCTATGTGGGCACATAGTTATGGAATAGGAAGATGTTCATTGGAACTCTAGCCTAACATTGGAGAGTTTCCATCTTACCATATCCAATCGGTGATTAGCCTACATTCCCATAGAGTACTTTAATTACATCACATTATTGTACTTGAGAGGGCCACCAACATTAGGCCTACAGACCCAAGATATATTACACATAAAAGGGCCACCAACATTAGGCCTACCAATTCAAGGTACATTAAGGATAGCTCATTGAATTTCCAAGAAAGGTGCCATCAACATTCGGCCTACCGATACAAGGTTCATCATTTCACACATGAAAGGGTTACCAACACTAGGTCTACCGATTCAAGGTTCATCATTTCACACATTAAAGAGTTACCAACACTAGGTCTATCGATTCAAGGTTTATCATTACATTAGTTCCTAGACTCATCATGAAGGGCTACCAACACTAGGTCTACCGGTTCATGTCGTAGCCTAGAATACTTCATCATTCATTTATGAAAGGAATGCCACAAGCCTACCAATTCACGTTCATCAAATCAAGAAACATTCATTGGTCATTTATGAAAGGAATGCCATAAGCCTATCGATTCATATTCATTACACAAGAGAGGATGCCTAAGCCTACCAACTCAAGGTTCAAACATCAACTATACTTTCATTCAGTCAAGAAGAGGATACATGATCCTATCAATTCAATATACATTATCACACTACTTTAATCTATACAACAAAATGATGCATAAGCCTACCAATTCAAGACATATATTATATAGAAGGAAACCCTTCGCATTCCATCATCATCATTCATGAGTATTAATTGAGAATATGCTTTCAATCATAACACTACTACATTCTAATTTGAGTGATTTGGAAGAATGACTTTGAAAATGTGTTTAAATACTTTGAAAACCCTTAAAATACCATAAATAACTACTTGAAACCGTCCCCCAATCAAACTAGACTTAAGGTGAATTTACCAATTCACCCTCAACATGGCCGAACCATTACCACTTTTTCAGGTGGGGACTCATGACACTAAACCATGGACCATGGTCGGGGTCACCCCCTGTCCTGGTCAAGCGTGGTTTGGGGCTGCAACTCACCAAATGGGACCTTGACCCACGGAGGCCATCCACGGGGCGGGGATGGACCTACGGGGCGTAGGTCCCATCCGTGGTTCACAAATTTTTGGGCAGCTTTGGTTTTCCCTGTGGTTTTGGGGGTTAGGCTTTAGGATCCTTCCCAAGGACCTCTAGGGTGGTCCTTGGTGCGTCGTACCTTGTCGTTTAACCCCTAAACCCCTCAACCATAGCTCGGGACAACATCTTACACCCACAAACCTCACATCAACTCAAACACAAAGTCGTTAGGCTCTAGTTTCACTTATTCATTTTATGGGTTGTTACATTATCCCCCACTTAGGAATATTCATCCTCAAATTACGCTTTAAACACATTAAGGGGTTAACAACTCAAGACTAGCATCCCATCATGCATGCAATATCATAAACAATGCACAAAACTAGGAGGAAACATTAACTCCATCTGAAACATAATCCGTACAATTCAAGAAAGTAGGAACGACATGTACAAACTCATTATGCATCATAACTTCAACATTTCTCATTACATTGGAGGAATTGCCTTCTCTAACTCATATCATGATCATCATAACAACATTATGCACATTATGCAATTTCTTCATAAAAGCACATTTAGGCATGTTCAAGATTTCAACTCATGAAGCATATAGACAACTCATACTAAATGAACATTAACATGAAGAAAATATTCATGAAAACTCTATTTCTCATTCAAACAAGAATTCAGCAAGAACATGCATATCATAAGGAGACCATGGAAACACATATCCACAGATGACTCCAAAACATGAAACAAGCCAAAATGAACTCTTTGTCTTAGGCTTGAATAGGCACATAAAGAAAGAGGTAAGGATATTGGAACTCTCAAAAATCTTACTACTCAACATACTATCCCCCACTTAAGAGTAAACCCAACTAGGGAATATCATGAACACAACATAGGGACCTTAATCAAGACATCCACAACCTACAAGAAACCATCAACATACCGGTGCTTTTAAACTAGGAAGGTCCTCATTAAACAACTCTTGCTCACAAACAACCTTACCAACATTACTCAAGGTCTCAAATTAGTCTAGCACACCGGGTATAAACTCTTCAAACTCACCACACCTCTTACGGTGAAAACATCAGGAGAGCCTAATTCATGAACATTAAGGACACTCAATGACCTTACCATCTCAACACATTATCCCCCACTCCGGAGTAATCCTACACAAATTCTTTTAAACTTCACTTCTTTCAATCTTAAAGTCGGAGCAAGTCTTCATCAAACCTTCACACTCAATACACCTAGGCATTTCTAAAACACCACATTTCATCAACTCTTTCAACATACCTCAGAACTCATCTTGACTAAGTCGAATTCTACCAATATCACACATAACCATAAAGCAACTCCTTCATACGAAAGTCAACACCAAAATCTATCATCTCAATCTATCAAGTCACATAGCCATAGTTTGTATCACAACCAACCTTCCTCCCTCACACCTTCTAGCATACTCCCTTCAAGTGGTCATACCCTAAAGACCATCGGATAAGGAATAAGACACATACATTATAGAGTTAAACTCAATGGTACGCCTAGAAGAATGAATAACTGAGACTTTATTAACACACAATAGCCTCATATTCATAATGTGGCGCACTTCACATTATGAACAAGACTCTACTAGATGTAGTTTGAGACATCCTAAGACCATTCCAAAATCTTGTTCTCTGATACCATGCTTGTCACGACCCAAGGCTAGCTCATAGATGCGACACGGCATACTTGACCCCGAATGGGTCTCATACAAGCCTCATAGCTTTCTTGAACATAAGAACATAGGAAAATAGAGAAGAATTAAAAACTTTACTTTACAATCGAAGACATTTTTCATTAAAAAGTAAGCCGAAGAATTTCTAGACTTTGTCTCAAACCATCTAATACTTTGAATACAACATTGGGACTTAGCCCATACAACAACTCTAAACATAAAGTAAAAGACATAAAGGGAACATAGTGAGTTTTTTCCTCGAAACTATGAGGACTCACTAAGTCTTCATCTCCAAGCTCCTTACAAACCTATCCTACAGGCATAGAACATCAGTATCTCCAAACCATACACATTAGTAAAAATGGAGAAATATTGGTTAGCACAATTAAGTACTAAGTATGGAAGCCATGCAAAAATAATGCTTAAAAAAAACTTTTTCTTTGAAAGTTATGCTCTTATGCCATTTTGATAAATTTTCATGAACGTAAGTGTCACGACCCGGGAGCACCCCCTAGTCGTAACCGGCGTACTCGACCTCGAAGAGGTCTAATACAAGCCTCTTAGCATTCATTCATCGCATAGACACTAAAACCATAAGGAATTTAAAACTTTCTTTACCAAGAAAACATTGCATAAAAAAAAATAGCAAGCGGAA